>JASKGM010006035.1:0-11540 GCA_034509205.1 Ceratonia siliqua
ATTTCGCTATTTAAGGACTTGGATATCCAATAATTAGAAAGCAAGAGTGTGAGGTGTGTGGTTCAAAATGAAGAAAGCAATGGTATTTTTAATGCTTCTGTTATTAGTACTACTTGTACTTCAGAGTGGTTTTCGTGGGTTTTCGTGGGTGGTAAGGTATTTTAAAAATTTTTTTTTATATTTTTTTGATTTTTAAATTTTTTTTATTTTTTAAAATCAATTAATTAAATTTTATATCATAAATTTTTTTCAGAATTTTTGAAAATATTTTTATATTTTTTACAGAATTTTTTAAATTGTTAATGAATAATAAAAAAAATTATGGATAAATAGTAAAAAAATATAAAAATATTCAAGAAAAAATTAAAAAATATTTTAACAAATTCTAAAATATATATATAAGATAAAAAAATACTTAATTATTTTTAAAAAGTAAAAAAATTTAAAAAAAACAAAAAAAAAAGTAAAAAAAAAGAAGGTGGGGTGTAGCTTAAAAAAATTCTTTTACTTTCTTTCCTCTAGCCCACCAAACTCCTTCTCTTCTTCACCACTTCCTCTTCAGATTGATTCTCAAATGGGCGGTGTCAAAGGAAAAATGCACAGAGGAGTGCACAAAGAAATGTCAAATAAAGAGAAGACTTCCTTCATACATGTATTATTATAAGAAATGTTGGTGTGAATGCATCAATCATAAGAAAAACCCTAAATGTTAAGGAATTTGAATCATTTGATTTCTTTGTAAGTAAATCTAAGAGTTGTTTTCGTACATTTATAAATTGTACCTTTACTTTTATAATAAATATATATCTAAATCATCGAGTTTTTTTTATCAATAGATATTTATCAAACAGTGTTCAAAATTATTGTCTAAAAAACATATGAATTAATATAGGTTTTGATTCTTATAATTTTATCAAAATTTTACTTTAATTTTTATTATTAAATATTTAATTAATACCGTTAAATTAACATATGATATAACAAAATAATATCTACATATTTTTATTTTGGTGATTGCTATCTTACATCTCCTTTTCTATTTCTTTCCCATGCCATCCTCATTCCGACAGTGTCAATTTGTTATGCATTGTATTTTGTATTTTAATTTTTTTTACTTTTTAATATTAATTAAGTATTTGTTATGTCATATATTTTTTTAAAATTTTTTAAAATTTTTTTATATTTTTAAAAAATTTTTAAACTTATAAATAAATAGTGCTAAGAAATTATAAATAAATAATATAAAAAATTTTAAAAAAATTAAAAAAATTAAAAATAAAAAGACCTAACTTAATCCCTTTCATTTTACACACCAACACGCAAGTTATCAGTATTTATTTTCACTCTTAACTTTATTTTTAACTTCTCAAAGTGGAACTCCGAAAATGCCATTACAGTCAGCGATGGTGACTGATGATACCGACAGCAATAACGATAGTGACGGTAGTAACAAGGTTTCAAGAGCTGTGAGACAAGCCCTGGTTGCTTCACAATCAAAATGGAATCTTTGTACTTCTTTAAAAGGGAGAGAGGTGCCAGGTATGACTATGAAGGGCGAAGACTTTTTGAGAGGGAAAAATGGATGCAATGAACCTGGTTGTTATCTATATCTATATGTTTTTGGAGGCTTAACGGCGTCTTTCCAATGAAATCAGTTTTTTGAAATTTACATTCTCCAATTGACCAATTTGACTATTATGCAAAAACAGTTATTCCCATATTCCAGTTTATCTACTATCTTCCTCTCCAAAGGAAATTACTTAGACAAAGTAACGGTGGTTTAGTAACGATTAATTTTACACTCATGCTTCACGTACAAACAGTTTCCCATCATGTTTTTCCAACACTTTCAAGGATTTTGCAGAAAAATGGTGTTTTCATGATCATATGGAGATCAAGCAATGACGTTCCAATTTTCTGCTTAGGTGAGTAAACATGAAGAATAAGAAGGAGAAGATACAATGGATGAAATGGAAGGTCTTGAAGAATGAGTTGACACATTGTATAACGTGCTCGACTGTCTTTGCAGTCTTTTTCAGAAAACGAGTACTTGGCTTTTTCTTTTTTGTCTGAGATTGTGCCTTTCTTTTTCTTCAGTTACGGAGCGCAGAGAGGGAAATCATTAAGGGGTGTTGGGAACTCTTTCGGTGGAAGGAGAAGTTTTTCTTTTTTAAAAAGAATTTTTTTATAATTTTTTAAATTGTTTATACCTTTCTCTTTTAAAAAAAATAAAAAATAAAAAATTATAATTAAAGTAGAATCTCAATTTTATAACTTTTTCTTCTAAGAAAAGTATATTTATTTTTTCTCGGTGATTTTGTCCCTTAACTTATTATAATTATATCTTTTTTTATTATAATTATAAAATTTAAATTTAATCATAGCTATAAAATTTAAATTTAATCAAATATATTTGTTAATATAGTTATATTTTTTTTATTAAGTTATTTTTTATTATGATTATTTTTACATAATTATTATTTTATTTTAAAAATTATTATTTTTAGTCATGTATATATTCATTTTATTATTTTCAAATTAAATATATAATTTTGATTCATTAAAAATTATTAATTTTAAATTTATTGTGTATGCTCTTTTCAGTAATTTTATCAACCAAAAGTCCTTTTACAATTTTGCAGCCAAACATATTTTTTGATTCAAAAGTCATTCTCATTTATTGTATCCAAACGCAAAATAATTTCTCATTCTATTAAAATACATTCTTTTTTCAAAATCAACTTCTCATTTTATAAAAGTCATTCTTTTTGAAAAATATCCTAACAGGCCCTAAATCTGAAAAGATTGAAGAACCCCCCCCCAAAGTATAGAGGTTTAGAATACTTACTATGTTCCACTCTACAAAATAGTTCAATACAATTAAGACTTTACAATGCTGTATAAGCTAAGACTTTGAGAAGTTGAAAAACAGAGTTAAGAGAGAGAGAATAAATGCAGATGACTTGGTACTCATTGATACAATCATTTCCCTCTGGCCTACGGAATAGTAGTTGTTACACCTTGTGTTAGTCATAGGTGTAGCTAGGATTGTGGTTGTTAGGTCCATTTATGTATTTCCCTGCTGCTTAGCTCTTTAGTTGGTAGCTTCCTAAAGGTACGGATTGTATTGCCATTATATAAGGATGGCCTTTTAGATGGAATGCATATAAAATGAATGAACATTTATCTCCTATCCCTATTTTCCTCCTCTGACTTCTCTTTTCTTCTATTCTACCTTATTCTAAATTCAACCATAACAATGGTATCAAAGCCAATTTCTACCATGGACAAAGGGTGAGTTAAATTTTGAATTCCACAAAGAAGTTTATAAGACCCTGGCTAAACATGAATCAAGCTTGAATCGAGTCAATGCCACCTTACAAATAGTATTAACCAAACTTCAAGCTTTGGGAGCCTCTTGGAGTACACCTGCGATAGATGCATTGCTCTCAATACCAGCATTTGGAACTCCATCTACTCCTTTCTTTGGAACTCAGACGCTCTAATCACTTTCCCACAGTATTGTCGTCTTCCCAGAACAAGTTCGCCAAGCCCAAACTGCACTCTTTCCTCCGTTCTTGGGGCATAAGACAGCTAACAGTGCTGGGTTACTTAAGGAGATCGATTTAGGATCAAATCTCGTAATCAAAGTGATCGACACTAATATATTGCCCAAGAAGCAAAGCTTTAGTGATCATGATCAAGGTTCGAGTCCGCCTAAGTAGGAAGGCCAATGTGTCACTGAAAAAGGTTTTTCAACGAGCTCTTATAACCAGAAGATTATTAGAGCTCTTTTGCTCTGTGATATGGCTTGCATCAATGGTCTTGTTGCTGCTTAGGGGGACAATAATACCTTCAAGTACTATGACATAGTCACAACGACAACCTACAAGAGTTTGAGGGGTCCTAAGATATCTTTCATTTCCTTCAAGGACTCTGCTTGTGGTGCATTAGGGGTGTCTCTACTGGTTTAGGCATGGATGTATATGGTCCAACCAGTGACAATGTTGGAGTTCTTGTAGGTCTAAATGTTATACGTATTATCAATAAACCAAATGTTGTTGCCATTGCTTATGATCTTAACAAAAAGACTACTAGTGTGGGTGAGAAGGAGGTATGGATCTTTGATCTTAGTGGTGGTACTTTTGATATCCCTTTTCTCACCATTGAAGATATATTTGAAGTTAAGCCCACTATTGAAAAAATTGCTCATTGAAGGTTCATACTAAAATCCTTGTGAACAAGGATTCAAAAAAAAAGGAGGAATGATATGCTCATTTCCCTTTGGCCTATGGAATAGTAATTGTTGCATCTTGTGTTAGTCATAGGTGTAACTAGGATTGTAGTTGTTTGGTCCATTTATGTATTTCCCTGTTGCTTAGCTATTTAGTTGGTAGCTTTCTAAAGTTACAGATTGGATGGCCTTTTGTATGGAATAGGTATGAAATGAATGGACCTTTATCTTCTATTCCCTGTTTTCCTCATTTGACTTCTCTTCTCTTCTATTCTACCTTCCTTCCAAATTCAACCATAACACTCGTGTGGAAAATGAAACACATAGGATTATTAAGTTTTTTTTTTTTTTGCTAAGTCAGATGTCAATTAAACAGTGTTATTTGAGTATTTATCAGCAGAGACCAAAATGAAAGTTTTTGAAACTATAAGGACTCAATTGACTGAAATTAAAATATAAGGACCAAAGTGAGAGTTTGATGAAACTATAAGGACCAAAACTTATATTAACCTAACAAATATTTACTATCATTAAGGAAGTCCTTTAATCCTTATATATTATGTCCACATCTCTTGGATCTCGTACTTCTTGGACAGTAATATGAATAAGCATATTCTCAAAGTCATCATCAATTAGCATTTTCATAAATTTTGTTAATCCAAAATTGATAATACATAAAATGAAGGCTTACTCAAACTGTTGGAACAAATTAACCAAGCTAGGACAATCCAAAATGGCAGAGGTAAGTTCATAAGAAATTTGGATAACCAAGGCCAACCCAAACAATGAGATTTCCCATGAATAGAGGTAACTATCATAAAGGATTATGTCATATATTATGTCAATATATGAGAACACCCACCATATCCAATGTTGACTTGGTAATACATCTTTGGATATTTTTCCTCTGCTCCATAATTACTATACTGGTTCATGCATATCTTTGCTACTATGGCATGCCCTTTTTGTCAACCTTTTCTGCTATCTAGAGCAATGTATTTGTCTACCTTGCAGGCTATCCAAGGATATCCTCTTCATGTTATTAGTGTTTCTTCCTTAGATATATAGATAGAAAGAATAATAGGCTTTTCCTTTCACTATTATATAATTTTCCTTTTTCATATTTTTTTATGTAATTTTTTGTTCTTGGAGCTCTTCATGTTGTATTTATAACTTAATCTCATATTGAATAGAGACTTCATATTTTGCACATATTGCAAATTTTTCATGGTACCAAAGCGATTTTGAAACACTCTCATGTGCTATCTTGATTCAAGACAATGTCAAAGGAAACAAAGTCACAGGAAGTCACGGTTAGTACTTCAGCCGCAACTCCAATCAACATTATAGATGCAAACTCTTCATACTACATCTATGCTTCCGATAACCTTGGTCAAGTCTTCTCCAGTGAGCCCCTCCATGATCGCAACTATAGACTTTAGGTGAAAGATATGAAGATGGCCTTGTCTAAAACCAAAATTGGCTTTATTGATGGTTCTCTCAAAATGCCTGATGCTAACTCACCGGATCTCCACCACTGGCTTAGGTGTGATTCCATGGTTGTTGGTTGGCCCGACATGCAATGGAGAAAGATGTTCGGAATACAATCATGTATGCCAATAGTGCCAGAGAAATATAGGTTGATCTTCAACAACAGTTTGGGAAAGAGTGTTCTTGTCAGGCCTATGAAATATGAAAGGTCATTACCCTTCTTCACTAGGAGAAAGCCATGGTCAGCAGGTACTACACCAAGCTGAGAACTTTGTGAGGTGAGCTAGATTCCATCACACCAATGCCTAAGTGCACTTATAGAGCTCAGAAAGAGTATGCTAACAAAGGGAGAAGGAGAAAATCTGAGTTTTTTATAGGGCTCAATAACGCCTTTGGAATGATGAGAACTCAGATTCTTTGAACATCACCCATTCCCAATCTGAATCACGCCTACCACATCATTTCTAAGAATGAGCAACAGCATAATATCACCACTGTTAGACGCTCTACTGTGGAAGATACTGCTTTTCAAGTCCACACCAGAAATAACAACAAGGCTGCCATTAATGAAAAGAATGATGAGAAAAAAGAAAGAACCAAATACTCTCATTGTAGGAAACTAAGACACACAAAGGAACGCTGCTATGAAATTTCAGGTTATCCTTCTCACTGGAAAAGGGACCCCGCGATGCAGCCAAAGGGGACTTCGCAAGAATGGAAACCAACATGAGATACCAAGAACAGCCCAGGTGACCTGTGATAACCGCCTAGTAGCAGGTTTTACCCATTCCCAACTCGATTAACTTGTTGAATTTCTGAACATGAAATGGGAGTCTTCGTCGCAACCAAATCAATCCAATGACGATGTGGCAAATTTAGTTGGTAAGATTGTTCATAGAACCCTATGGATTATTGATTCAGGTGCGAGCACCTTACCCACAAGGATGCTTTCCTTAAACATAAGGATACTACAATTAATCCTCTACCAGCTAAGATAACCAATGGAGAAAGTGTCCTAGTAAAGAATGTTGGGACTGTGCATCTTTCAAATGGGATGAAATTAAAACATGTGTTGAGTATACCAAAGTTCATATGTAACTTATTGTTAGGTAGTAAATTGACCTATGAATACAATTACACACTGACTTTTGTTGCCAATTATTGTGTTATGCAGGATCTAGCTACCAAGAAGCTGAATGGTAAAGGTAGAAATGAAGATGGTATGTATTTCCTTAAACCAACATAAGATAGGAGAGCAACTTTTGCAGTTGACAAGATGAATGATCTACAAATCTAGCATAGAAGACTTAGTCATGCTCCTAATGCCAAGATTCAGCATCTTGAAATTAATTATATAATATTTTTGATTATCTTGTCTCTCACTGTGAATCTTGTATAAATGCCAAATAGACCAGGTTACCTTTTGCTATTAGTACAATGAAATCAAATTCTGATTTGATCCATTGTGACGTATGAGGTCCATATAAAACTCCTTCATTTACTGGAGCTCACTATTTTCTATCTATAGTTGATAATCGCAATAAAGCTGTCTAGGTTTATTTGATGAAGTATAAGTCTGTAGTGAGTCACTATTTACCTATGTTTTGTAATATGATAAAAACTCGGTTTCAAAAGCAAATGAAGTAAATTAGAACTGACAATGGTTTTGAATTCCAATATAATCATATGATCAGTTATTATAAAGAAAATGAAATTTTATTGTAGACTTCTTGCACTGACACACCACAACAGAATGAAGTGGTTGAGAGAAAGCACAAACACATATTAGAGGTAGCATGTGCTTTAAGGTTCCAAACAGGGTTGCATCTTAAGTTCTGGGGAGAGTGTATTCTTACTGATGTTTACATTATAAACAAATTACCCTCCAAAGTCAATGGTAACAAAACACCTCATGAAATTTTGATGGGAACAAAGCCTTCTCACCAATATTTGAGGGTCTTTGGATGTTCAGTTTATGCCTGTGATAATAGTAAAAAGAATGACAAGTTCAATGAAAATGGAAGGTACTTTATCTTTGTTGGCTACCCGAATAGACAGAAAAGCTACCGTGTCTATGACATTCAAAGAGGTACAATTTATACATCAAGAGACACAATTTTCTTTGAAAATTGTTTTCCTTTTCAAGATTCAGGAAGCCAAGTTGTCGACATAGATAATGGGCCACCTAATGTTACCAATAATGAATTATTGCTCAATGGGTTCAATTCTAATGAAGCAAGCAAGGAAGGCTCAAGAAACGAGATGCCACTTTCCATCCTATATACCCATGATCATGACATAGCTGGGCCTTCATTAATTCATGATTCCATTAAACCCACAATCACTTCCGAACCATCAAGAGATTTTGAGCCCAACCATGAGTCTGGTGATCCAACCTTCGACATTCCTTACCAACTAGGCCAAGACCAAACAATGTTATCTGATGACCATGGACCCACTCCAATTAACAGCTCAATGGAAGGTCTTCCACCCATTCTAACCAAGATCAGCGAAGACACCATTACTCAACATCGTCAAACTTGAAACAGGCTTGCTCGCTTAAAAGGGTTCAAAGTAGGCTTGCCACTGTTACTTAATCCTGCCAGTGATGAGAATACTCACGTAATCAACATTGTAGCTCACCCACTCTCTAAACACCTCTCATATCATTAATTTTCCTAAGCTCATAGATGCTTTCTTGCTGCAATAACATCCCATACTAAACCACATAATTTTGCTCAAGCAATCAAACATGCAGAGTGGTGTTACAATGAAAAGGGAATTCCAAGCCTTGGAAGTGAATAGAACTTGGAATATGGAAACTCTTCCTCCAAGGTTGAAGGACATTGGTTTAAAGTGGGTGTAAAAAATTAAGTATAGGCCAAATGGTGACATTGAACGCTATAAGGCTAGATTAGTAGCAAAGGGATTTACTCATATTGAGGAAGAGGATTTTCATAAGACTTTTGGTCTTGTTGCAAAATTAGTCACTATCAGTTGTCCCCTTGCAGTTGTAGTAAAAAAGGGTTAGGAAATTCATCAGCTAGATGTCAACAATGCATTCTTGCATGTGACTTAGATGAGGAAGTTATATGCAGATACTACAAGGATTTACCAAGGAATAGGATACTAGAGTCTGTCATTTAAGGAAGTCCCTAAATTGTCTCTAGCAAGCTTCACGTAATTGGTATCATACATTCACCAATGCCCTATTTCACATTGGCTTTCAGTAGTCCAAGGCTGACCACTTTCTCTTCATCTATAACAAGGATGGTATATTCCTTTTAGCCTTAATTTATGTTGACAATGTTGACCTTGCAGGAAACAACACAAACAAGATACAAGAAGTGAAAAAATATCTTGATAAAACCTTCAGCATCAAGGACCTTGATCCTCTTAAGTATTTCTTGGGCATCAAAGTAGCCAGATCACCACGGGGCATTGTTCTAAGACAACAAAAATATGCCTTTGACATCCTAAAAGAATGTGGGTTGCAAGGGTGTCGACTTTGTACTTTCCTTGTGGAACAGAATCACAAATTATTAGCAAACAGTGAAGGACCTAGTGTTGACACTTTAGAGTATAGACGATTGGTGGGCCGCCTGTTATATCTTACTGTTACATGACCTAGCATTACCTATGCTGTCAATGTTCTTAGTCAATTTGTTAATTCTCCCAAACAAGAACACTTAATAGCTGCAAAGCGGGTACTACGATATCTCAAAACTACTCCTGGCCAGGGTATTTTGCTTACAGCTTTTGGAGAACTTAACTTGCAGGCCTCTTGTGATACAGATTAGGGTGGATGTCCTATCACCTTGTGCTCTCATACTAGATATTTTATTATGCTTAGGTTTCCCTTGTCTCATGGAGGACAAAGAAACAGTCTGTTATGGTTCTCACTCATCTGCTGAGGCAGGGTATCAAGCACTGGCAACTGCTACCAGTGAAATTGTATGGCTCCGTTGGCTCTTGCAAGACTTACAAGCACCATAGCATGGGTCAAAAACCTTATTTTGTGACAATCAAGTGACTCTTCACATTGCTGCGAATCTTGTCTTCCATGAACGAACCAAGCATGTAGAAATAGGCTGTCATTTTGTTCGAGAATGCGTATAATCGCATGAGATCACTCCTACCAAAATTTGGATTGATGTTCAACTTGCTTATGTCTTTACCAAAGCTTTAGGCCATGATAGATTTGCATCTTTTATTACAAGTTGGGTGTTGTTAATATTCACCATTCAACTTGAGGGAGAGTGTTGACTTGGTCATAGACATTTGGTTATTTTTCCTTTAACTCCTTAATTGCTCTACTGGTTGGTTATTTTTCCTCTGGCTCCTTAATTGCTCTGCTAATTCATGTACCTCTTTGTCAACCTTTTTTGCTGTCTAGAGTCATGCTCCTATGTAATACCTAAATATATATATATATATATATATATTATAATTTTTTTTATTTAATTCTTCTCCCCTGCGACATCCCTCTGTAACCAAGGTTCCGAAAATTCCACCCCCACCTTATCTACAACTGAATCCGTTTCCCTTTCCCCCGGCAAACCGGAACTCCCCCTTTAAAAAAAAGAAAATCCCTTAAGTCAGAAGGAAACCCACAAACCATCTTCCTCCCCTCTCCCCTGCACGACGCCGAGGACTTTACCTTCCTCTCCCATGCACATTCGTCGTCCTCGGCTAGACTCACTATCGCCGACCACCCGCTGCACAACCATCGGCGTTTCACCTCGGTTCCAGCCGACGAACACCCAGCCACCGCCGTCTGTCCTAGTCCGGCAAGTCTCTTTGTTCCGCTACCGTGGGACCCTTCCCCGCTGTCACTCCACGCAGGCGAGCTGCCATGGCTACGGTTGTCAAAACGTAACTGCTGCCAAGAATTCCTGCTGTGTGAGAACTTGGTTGTGACCCCCAGACTCAGCTGCAACTCTGGTTCATCTCCTCATCTCCTCTGTACGTTGATTATTCAGCCATATCAGAGGTAAGGATTTAAGTAATTTGCTGAAATTCTTTAGTGCTTTCTATGCGCAGGAAATTTTGTACTGGGTCAGTATTTACAAATTCTTCAACTGTATCCATGGCATAACTTCTTAACTTCCTGACTATTTGAACATCAAAATTCTTCTAAGGGAATTGATGCATATCTAGTGTTTAGGGTGAACTCAGAACTGTTTGGCTTAGTATTCAAATTTCGGAATAAATTTCGTATGGACTTGAATTATCAAATTAAAGTTCAGAGAGCAACTACCTTGTGCAAATATTTTTTTTTATTAGTCCAAACCATGATTCATAGAAACATCCCCCAAACAGGTCCTCCATCTTTAGGAAAATCTCAGTTAAAATAAAAATGAAAAGTGATTGGGAGGATTTAATACTATTAATTGTAGATGAGGGTTGATCAAAGCCTAGAGAGACTAAAGCATCTGATTTTTATTATTGAATAGGAGCCGTGGGAAATAAATCCCCCAGACCCAACTCAATAACGCAAGGAGGTAGGTTTCAGGATTAAGTATTTAGCTCCTAATTTAACAGGTGAGTGGATTCTTATTTACCCCTTGATGCATGAATTAATAAAAATTACATCGTTGATAAATGACGTTATTTGAGCATGCTTTTGAGGAAAGTAATATGTGTATTTATCTGAATTTATTATTTGGTCTATATTATGAAAATTATCTGAATCTGTATATTTTGGATGTACGAATGGTACAAAATTTATGAAAGTAAATTTAGAACTGTAATTTGGGATCCGTAGTAGAGTGGTGGTAGAACCACTAGGTGCACCTAGGTCACAACCTTTATC
>JASKGM010006036.1:0-11540 GCA_034509205.1 Ceratonia siliqua
AACAACTTCTCATTCTACTAAAATACATTCTTTTTTAAGAATCAACTTCTCATTCTATAAAAATCATTCTTTTTAAAGCACATCCGAACATGCCCTATAATTATTATAACACCACTCCATGGGGAATCCCCCACACCATTAGATTCATCCTTATACTCACCCTTGTGCTTTAGAATAGTATACTTAGGTCATTTTATTTTATTATAATTATTAGTGAAATAGTATTCAAGTTTAAGTATTTTTATTTAAACATTATTATTTTAAAGAATTTAGATGTATTAATTAATAAGGCACAATTTTATCACAAAAATGTATTTATATTAATATATATATATATATGTTGGAGATTAGACCATCAAATTAAATTTATTACTATTATTTTTACTTTTTTTTAAAAGATAATAGGTAATTAATGAATATTTTTTAATATTATTTTAATTTTTTAAAAATAATGAGTAGTTAAAATTTTATTTAAAAAAATAAATTGGGAATTGACTATATTATACAATGATAATATGGCGACTCCTTCCGAAATTTGTGGTACTGGCTTCACTGATTAAGTGAAATTCAAATGGAGTATTTCAGTAGTTGTTGGAGGGGAATGAGGAATATGAGTTGGGGCAGCTGACACAGCAAAATGTTATTATTCTCATTTATATTTTGTAATTTAAATTTTAAATTATAATTAAGTTAATTATTAAAATTTAAGAATAAATTTTATGTGTGAAAATATTTATAAAAATAATATTTAATTTTTGAGTATTACAAATAATACTTAAAATATTATCAGGCAGAGTGGGGACAATATTGTTGCATTTTCTTCAGAAACCTAACCTCCATAAGTAAGGCGGGCTCATGTGGATCGGGAGCCGTCGTATTGACCAATGCGTATTGGCCAAGCGACAACCACAAGTACATACAATAATGCAGTTTGATTCTTCGCACCAATTTATAATTCACTAAATAATATTATTTATTACGAAAGATTATCACACCGGATTTCAAATGTCAATATCTACCACATAAATCATAACAATAAAATTATTATTTTTAACTTTTTTTTTCAATTTTTTTAAATTATTTCTTAAAATAAATTATAAAATATAAAAATATAAAAATAAAAAATGAAAACATACTCTAAGAATATCCATACTAGAATCCCCTATATTCTTATCTAGTTTAATTTTTTGAACAAAATATATACATGTTTAAAGTATATCATATATAAATCAAGGAAATTATTAAGTTTTGAAAATATTACTTTTTTCTGAATAAAATAATTATTTTTTTGGCCAAATAACGGAAACGGTTGTTGATACTTAAAACCCCCCGGCCTAACGTGGCCCCTTATCGTTTGCATATAAAAAGTGACAACATTTTCATTCTGTGGGCTCTCAAGTTTCAAGCTCAAGGGAAAGGAAATACTACATGCTCCAATGATTACGACTCACGAACCGACCCTTTCCCCCTTTTTGTCCCCTCTCTTAGTCCATCTCTCTCCTATAACTGCAGTCTCAACCAAACTTCCTTTAATCCTTTTCTTAATCGGCTCATCTATATGATGGAAGCCAGAGTGAGTAGTATCTCCTTTCTTCTTTCTTGGATTGCTTTATACAGCATGTTTTTGTAAACCCATTCAAATTTCAGTTCCTACTTCCACAAAATTGGCCTTCCGATCCATACCAATTACCACACCATCTTACAAATTGTTAGTTTTTGAATCAATGGAGGAGAGGACTAGTCTGTTTGACAAATATGAAATGGGTAGGCTTCTGGGCAAAGGGACTTTCGCCAAAGTCTACTACGGGAAACAGATAGCCACCGGCGAAAGCGTTGCAATCAAAATCGTGAGCAAGGACCAAGTGAAGAAAGAGGGTATGATGGAGCAGATAAAGCGCGAGATATCAGTCATGCGATTGGTTCGGCACCCCAACGTAGTTGAACTCAAAGAAGTCATGGCTACTAAAACCAAGATTTTCTTCATCATGGAGTACGTCCGTGGCGGCGAGCTCTTTGCCAAGGTCGCTAAAGGCAAGCTCAAGGAAGATCTTGCCCGTAAGTACTTCCAACAGTTAATCAGCGCCATCGATTTCTGTCACAGCAGAGGCGTATCACACCGAGATCTCAAGCCTGAAAATTTATTGCTGGATGAGAACGAGAACCTCAAAATCTCTGATTTTGGCCTCTCAGCTTTGCCTGAACACCTCCGGTACGACGGACTCCTCCATACCCAGTGTGGGACTCCGGCATATGTTGCCCCTGAAGTGTTGAGGAAGAAAGGGTACGATGGATCTAAGGCTGATATTTGGTCATGCGGTGTTATTCTGTATGTATTGCTTGCTGGGTTTCTTCCTTTCCAAAATGAGAACATTATGAGTATGTACAGCAAGGTTTTAAAAGCTGAATTCCAATTTCCGCCATGGTTTTCTACGGAATCAAGGAGATTGATTTCAAAGATCCTCGTGGCAGACCCGGAGCGACGGATTACAATTCCTGCTATAATGCGGGTCCCATGGTTTCGAAAAGGTTTCTCAACACCAGCTGCGTTTCAATTAGAAGAACCTGTTTTGGACAAAGCCGATGAGAGCGACCTTCAAAAGTCAGAATTCGAAAATTCCAAAACAAAGCCGTCATCGCCAAAGTTTTTCAATGCGTTCGAGTTCATTTCGTCAATGTCTTCTGGGTTTGATTTGTCTGGGTTGTTCGAGAGCAAGAGGAAAACTGGGTCAGTGTTCACATCCAAGTGTTCAGCTACTGCAATCGTGTCAAAGATTGAGACGGTGGCGAAGGGATTAAGTTTCAAGATAGCGAAGGTAAAGGACTTCAAATTCAGGCTGCAAGGGCCGTCTGAGGGAAGAAAAGGGAGGTTATTCGTGACGGCGGAGGTGTTCGAGGTGGCACCGGAGGTCGCGGTAGTGGAGTTTTCCAAGTCTTCCGGGGACACTTTGGAATATGCCAAGTTTTGCGAGGAAGATGTTAGGCCTGCGCTGAAAGACATCGTTTGGACGTGGCAAGGGGACAATACGGGTAACGGCAACATCGCTAACGGTTACGGAGCAGAACGTCAGGAACAAAGTAATAATATAATATAGTCAGGGTTCGAACCATTTTTGCATTTCGGTCTTTACTCCCTGCCTTTATTTTTTTTATTTCTTGAAAGAAAAAGTGGGGTTTTAGTGAGATTGTAGGTAAATTGTAAATTATTAATTAACCTATAGTTTATTTTTGAAATATATATATATTTTTTGTCATAAGAATTCGAATTCAACTTTAAATAATTTCAGATTTGAACTAACACTTTCCGTGTTTGTAAATAGTAGTTGTATTTTACTTGAGTGGGTTGGAAGAGAGCTAGTTGAAGTATCGTAGCTGATAGCCCGTTGGTTTTCTATTGTCTTTTTTTAGAGGCATTAGAAGTATCCTATAGAAGTAACGGTGTCCAGTTGTAATCTCCTGTTTGTTCCCAAACATCGCAAACTGTCGTATGGGACAAGTCCATCAAAAAACCTGGAAACCACAACTACTTATGCTTAGGTTAAGGGTTAATTGCAATATGGGACTGGGAGGCAGCTTATATAATATAAGTACTTGGATCCTAACTTTATTTATCCATGATTAAGCTGATGGGTGATTTTGTTTTAGGTGTTGAAACGTTGACACGTACATAACTACATGTGAATGGGTTATGATAAAGAAAGGAATGTTGAATAATTGAGAGTGATGAGTCATGAGAAGTAGCAAATAATTGAAAAGAGATGATATTATTTGAATGATGAAGGAATGGAAGTAGGGAATTTGTGCGAGCGAGTGTTGTTAAATAAACGGAAACAAACAGAAGCGTCAATTTCCAAAGGTACTACACTTGGAACAAATCCACGAGACCAAAGACACCGCACGCAACAAACTCTTAGCTAGAAGAGTGCTTTTGCTTCTCAGCGACCAGTCTCACTACAACACACATACTTGACTTTGTGGGAGGGGGGCTCCAGCCTCCATCCTTATGGTATGTTCTGTAAACGAATGGCCTTCTTTCACTGGCTCAACAAAGGATTCGGCTTTCAATGATATGAAATGCCTCATTAACAAGCTCAAATCATTTTTCTTTTTCACTATCAATTCTATTTCCTCCAAACCTAGTATTTATTTATTATTTCTTAGGATATTATGGGCCATTTATTTAATTCTCTTTGACTGAGTCCAATTAGTTCAATTTAAGAGGGATGAAAAAAGAGGCAGAAGCGTAGAAGAGAAGAGGATTAGTAGGTGGGCACAGTTGTGGTGTACTGAGTCCAGGGTATCATTATCATGGTCATGTTCGTGGCCATTCATATCCCCCCGACATTGAATAGGGCCGTGCTTTAATTTCCGCAAGATACAACCATATTATTTCATTCATTGGGCTTCCAAGACTTCACCCAGTGGATGGCTTAAGATGGACTAGAATTCAATTACAGCCCAAACCCATAAAGGACTATTAGCTTTTGGGTAAGATCAAGTATGAGTAACAACGGTAAGCACGAGATAAGACAAGTGTTAGGCTTCAGAAATCACAGTTGAGAAGGTTATTACTTTATTGATAATTGCAAATAAAATACAATGAAGTCTAAAAAGATAATACAAAGAAAAGAAGGTGAAAGGGCATAGGATTTGTATATATTTTCTACACAACAACCATCACTCATGCATGACTGAACCCCAAGTAGAATAAAGTATTATTATTGACTGACATTGACCTTAAAGGTTTTGATGGGGTGGGAAGCAACATGATTGAGTTTTTAGACGCAGCAGAAGAATTTAGAAAAGCATGTGCAATATCCAAACAAATCAAGGAGCAGCACATTGAACAAATCCATTATAGTTTGCTTTGTAAATTAAGAAAAACAGTGGAAGCATCATCCATCCTTACAAATTAAGTGGTAACTTGCATGACTTGCAAGCTAGAAGGAAATGTTCAAACGATTCCCTTCACATTTATCTGCAATTAATTAATGATTTGTCCCAAAATTCCATAGCAACTTAGATGTATGTTATTACTGATTACATTATGAATTCGTCACGATTAGAGAAACTATATCATATTAAAAGACCTGAGGCCATCAGTCTCAATTCAATTATAAAGATATATAGGAAAGGGCATAGCAATTATATATCTACCCATGTCCCTACAAATTTATAATTTTAATTGAGTCCTTTCGTTCATAATTTTTCAACGTACACACAAATAACTATAGTTTAATTATAATGCAATGGGAACATGTTCTGCACTGGCTTCCCTAATTACCTGCAAAGTTTTGATGTTCTCCTGGCTGGGAACCACCTAGAAATCATCGTCGCCAAGCTAGGATACAAGTCCATGAATGATGATTTCAATTCTTTGGAAAATGTTCTAAAGTTGTATACATAGATTATGTAAGCCTGGCGACCTCATATATATATATATATATCTTCTTCCACCACCATTTAGTTATAGAAATGAAGTGCTACTTTCCATATCAAATATTAATTTAATTTCCATGACTAAATTAGACCAATTCACAGTCTTCCATGCACTTTACTTGATATGACATTAGCAACTGATCCGTTTTTGGAGGAAGAGGAACTAAAATAAAGATACAGAGATTTCCAAGTCAAAAGGAAAATAATATAGGGATAGGGGAAAAGGACGGAGAGATAAGTTGGGAGAAATTCAACTTTATTAAATGTGGTATTAGACAAGGAAGGTGATGAAATCCGTGACGATGGTATTTACTATTTAATTAGGTCATGGATGAACGTAATCAATCACAGATGAATGTTTTTAAAAATAGCTAGTAATGACCAATGAAAATGGAGGCACATGGATTGCACTTGTACCCATGAATTATTAAAATGTTTTATAATGTACTCTCCAATAATAAGAAAATTTAATTTTCTTAAATAAACTTGACTTTATTATAAAAAGTTCCCCCCTTATCATAATTTTTTTTTATAATGATATCAGAAAATACTGAAAATGTAAAAATAATTAAGATAAAAGACAATACAAAAGGGTAATAAGGAGCAGTTGCAGCGGCAAAGTATGAGTTTTTGGGCATCCAAATTGGCCATTTGGGTCACATGGCACGTGGAAGTTCCAAATTCAAGTCAAGATCCCTTTGAGTCAAATTTCCTTTAACTTATGCCAAAAGCCATTTTCCTTCCATTTGCGCGTTACTTTTTTTCTTTCTTACTTCATTGTATTTCACTGAGAGCCGCTACAGATTCTGGAATTAATTTGAAATCAACTGTGTGTTTACGCCTTGTAGCTATCAGTTTGAAATGTGCAATGCAACTTGGAATAATTAATTGAATATTCACATTGTGTTTGGATGGGCTAGCTATACATTTCACATTGCGTTTTAACTAACTATGAGTACGTGTTTATTCAGGGCCAAGCTTCTGCCTAAAACAAAGCGATCAAACGGATCACAGTCAACAAACAACAAGACCAATTAATTAGCCTAAAGAAAAAAAACACAGAAGAAGGCCACCAAGAAGATACTTAAGTTATGTTTGTGTTTACATTGTTAAAAAAAGTGCAAAAAATAGAGAAAATTAAAACAGACACCTAAAGATAAGCATTCACGAAGGGACCACCTTAAAGTCAATGAGATAATATTAGGGTCAATTGGAGAACATCAATAACTTGAACATTATTTATTACAAGTTGATCAGCTTGATCTTGACTTCTTGTGGAATTGCTTGCTAGGCGCTCCCACAAGCCGACATAATACATCTCTCTCTTCTCTTCTTTCTCTCCAATGCGCGTCTCTGTTAATTACTTAATAACATTAAATATAGACACCCTTGCAATGACGAAACTCCGAGAAAGACTGCTTTATCACCGTCATTTCCTACAGCTTTCCTTGCCTAGCCTCACAAATAATAATCAAAGTCTTCTCTTTAATTCTCATCCATCTTCTATATATTTCCATTTTGTTGGATTGGTGGCACCTCATTCACTTTACGTTAAAACCAACTATCACAGACACCGCCATTAATTAAGCAGATTCTGAAATGGAATCAACATGCGTGGATACTTCTCTCAACCTCAACGTTAGTCCTTCTCGGGACATGGATGTTGTTGCGGTTCGTAAAACCAACCTCAATTAATTTCCTTTTTCTTCGTTTTGCATAATCCCATTTGCCCTTTGTTCTTTCAAATGTCTCTCTTTGGTAATTAACGCTGAATGTTATGTTAATTCTGTGACCAGGCTGAGTTTTTGGTTGAAGAGTTGAATCGTTTAAGTAGTGAGAATAAGAGGCTAACCGAGACACTGATCAAAATGTCTGAGAACTACAATGTTTTGGAAAAGCATTTGAGGCAGCTGATGAACACCAATTCTGGAAAGGACGCAACAGTAAACCAATCAAGGAAGAGAAAGGCTGAGAGCGAGAATTGTATGAATAACATGCTTGGTTTTAGTGAGTGCAGCACCATCACTGAGGAGGAATCATTCAAAAAGCCTAAGGATAGCACCACCGCAAAGGTTTCCAGGGTTCTTGTGCGGACCGAACCATCTGACACTAGTTTAGTAAGTTCTTCTTCAATACGCAGTACAGTCTTGTAATTCTAATTTTGGTGTTTTAACTTTTAAGTTAGCCTACTGGTTCCAATTTTTGTTTTTAAATGCATCAGTGAGAGTAAGACTAGCTAAACCAATTGTTTGTCACCTTCTCTTATAGTCTTAACTTGAATGAACTAAGTTTTTCCTAATCGGTTATGTCTTCATCACTTGATAAACTGCACGGCTAGTATATATAGCTTTGCTAAGTAATTAATTAGTGTAGCTTCCAAGTAGTCATAACTAAGAATCCCGGTTCTCTTTTTGCGTATTATAGTATGTGAGGGATGGATATCAGTGGAGGAAATATGGTCAGAAGGTCACCAGAGATAACCCCTCTCCTAGGGCTTACTTCAAGTGTTCCTTTGCCCCAAGCTGCCCAGTGAAAAAGAAGGTACTTGAGAATAAAAGCTTCATCAAAATTAATGTTCTTTCTTGGCCATGATTGAGCATTAACAAGACAAAAAAATTAACCTCTTTTTTCATCATATATATATATATATATATATATTTAGGTGCAAAGAAGTGTGGAAGACCCAACTGTGCTGGTGGCAACTTACGAAGGAGAGCACAACCATGTGCATCATCAAGCCGAATTGTCACTGCTGTCAAGCGAAGGTGAAGCCCTTGGTTCAATTCCTGTTTCGCCACCCACGAATAGAAGTGAAACGGTTGACCTGGTCCGTCCAGGATTGGTTGACAATGCTCACAAGTCTATGAAGCAGTTTTTGGTTCAACAAATGGCTACTTCGTTGACAACAGATCCCAATTTCACAGCAGCACTTGCTACGGCCATTTCGGGAAGAATTTTAGATCATTCTTCTAAAGAAAAATGGTGAACATGATGTATTACAATAAATTAAATGGATTATGCATTTTCTTTTAGAGACTGCAGAGTAGAGATGTATAAATAGCTACCTGATAATTATTATATATAAAGAAAACAATATTATGTTACTGTTGATTCTTGCCATTGAGTCTAGATTTTATTTATGTTTTACTTCCTATCATACGAATAGAATTATGATTATTGAAAGATTCTACAAAATATAAACTACGTTCAATTTCTTTATCTTTTAACCGTGATTTTGGGTTTGTTTTTTGAACAAAAAAAACTTTCAGGGATATTCTTATTAGGACAACTGTTATTGTGACCGAAACTGTAATTCAAAATCACGAGTGTCGAGTGTTGTTTACACCTTTCATGTGAGTGGGGGTTTACGCATAGAGAAGTTGAACTTGTGATAGTTTCATAAAAGCGTCGTATTCAGGGGTCAATTGAGCTAATAACTGAAGACAATAAATTCACAAGTTACTAATATTTACGATCAATCTACCCTAACATGTCGTCTAAGAATTGTTTTCAATACATTAATTGAGTTGAAAAAACTAAGCACAGAACTGTTTTAATTAAAGGCATGCCTTCAGTTATGTACATCACTATCTCGGAGGGAAACTGTATTTTAAATGTTACACTTGATAATTGCATAGATGCCCCTCGTTTATGAGCTGGTAAGTTGTATATTTTGTCAAAAAGGAAAGGAAAAGAAAAGCTAACCCAGAAAATTTCAATCCAGATCAAGACTCAAGCATATTGGTAGAATAATAAGAGTATGATCATGAAGGAGATAAGAGGATATTATATTGTATAAGATGGACCCTACTCACTGAGTGTTAGAGGCAGGCGCCGTCTAAGTTGACCAACCGGACATGGTTATCCTTCCTATCATAGAATTGAATGGTATGAAATCTACATGTACGTACCAGTAATAGCAAGGAAAGTACCAGTAATAGCGAGGAAAGTGTCTTCTTCAAACGCCTTCAGTAAAAAAGATAAATAAATAAGTTTTACGCAGGTGAAATCTCCGAATGCAATGGAAATTTGAGCTTTGAGCTTGCGTGGTTAAATGGTCCCTGTGGTCACCTATGCAGCTACCGATTCAAAATGTGCATGCCTTTGAGAATGATGTGAGTTAATGCTGATGGCGTATGACAGTAAAAGTAACAAAGTTTAATGGACCACAAGGCAAGGATGGGTGCAAGATGGTCCCTGTTATATACACTGTTGAAGCAAATACAAAAAGCCTCAATGTTATCTTGAACAAGTCAAGTGGGTCGGTATATAATATCTTTCAAGTTCTATATATCATGTTGTTCATAGCCTTGAAACTTTTGTGACAAAGTTTCTGGGCGTGCTCAAAAATCATCTGTCATATATCGAACATGTCAAAATCTATAGGAGTTAATTGGTAAGAGCAACGTTGACTCTCACAATAACTGAATAACTCACATACCGGTTGTCTCGGCCCTCAATATTGACTTGTAATAATTTGTAATATAATATTGGCAACTTCCCTGCGACTTCTGATAATCATTTCCTGATTAGATGCAACAATTAATGAATTTTATTTTATCAAAGTTATATATATAAAATAAATATATCTTATTTCATTAAAACTTTAAGTAAAATATTTTTACATACTTTAATTATATTTCACTCTTTTTTATTTTAAAAATATATATTCTCATCCCTTGTAAATTAAAAATAAGTTACATCTAAATTTAAAAAAAAAAATTTCTTTAAAGTTGATCATTATCTTCTGATCAAATATTTAATTTTTTTAATATGATCAAAATATTTTTTTTTTATTATCTTTCACTGATATTGTAACTTGTTTCATATAGTAGAAGACAACACGTATAAAATAATATTTAATTTAGGTCTTTATGTTATAGTTTATTCTTTTAATTATTATAAATATTATTAAAAATTTTAGCATAAATTATAAAATTATAAATATATAATATAAATATATATAATAAAATATATAAAATATAAAATAATCTAATAAATAATACACATTAATTAAAATTAAGATTTTAATATAATAAAAATTATGAAAAAATGAACTTTTTTTAAGTATATATTTTTAAGAAAAATTTAAGTAATATTTTTTTAAACAGATAAAATTTTTTTTAAGTAATTATATTTTTAAAACAGAAAAAAATTTTAAGTAATAATATTTCTAAAACAAAAATGAGTTTTTTTTTTCAAGTTATGATATTGTTAAAAAAAATAGATTTTTTAAATAATGTTATTTTTAAAACAAAAATATTTTTTAACTAATTATATTTTTAAAATAAAAAAATAAAAAAAATTCAACTAATGATATTTATGAAAAAAAGAAAAATATTTTTAAACAATGATGTTTTTTTGAAAATAATTATAAAACAAAAAAGAAGTTTTTTTAAGTAATTATATTTTTAAGTAAAAAATAATCTTTTTTATTCTTTAAACAAAAAAAATAAAGGGCATGTTTTGAACGATTTTAAAAAATTATTTTTTTGTTGTATGAGAATAAAAAAATATATTTGGGTAAGTGTTTTCATCAGTTGTGTTTTAAAAACTATTTCTAAAAATAATGATTAGAAAACAAAAAATAAAGAATAATTTTTTTGTATTTTGACTTATTTTTGTCCTCTGTATTCTAAAAAACATGAAAAATAACCGATAAAAAATATTTTTATCTAAACAAATTTTTTATTTTTTTGTTCTATAAAATTATTTTTTGTAGTTATTCTAAAAAATTATTTTAAAAAACAATAAAATAAAAATCGTTATAAGCAGACTCAAAATTTTCTCATTCCTCTTTGGCACTCATATTTTTGTTGAGTCATATTATGGTATTGGAGTGAAAATGAGACTGGTAAGGGTAACTTTGTCATTAATTTATTTTTTATTTTTAAAAATTTTAATGAAATATTCCTAACAGAGTTAGGTTATAACTTTAGAGGAGGGAAAATTGTATGTTTTCAAAATAAAGTGGAGAAGAATGTAATTAAAGTATCTCTCAAGGGAAGGAATAATATTTTACTCAAACTTTTTATTTCTCTCATAATATTCTTTCACATTTAATTTAATTATAAATTCAAAAATAATTTATTCAGATTAGTCAA
>JASKGM010006037.1:0-11540 GCA_034509205.1 Ceratonia siliqua
CATGTTGAATTTTGAAAATATTGAAGCATTCCATATTCTACCTATTAGGTCTTTCTTGCTTGGTATTGGGTAACTAATCTAGTTGAAGACTTTGTTTAGTGGCTTATAATTTATTACCATCCTTGGAGCTTCTCTCTCTATTTCAACATGATTTCTAACATAAAAGGCTGGACAATTCTAAGGCGATTTACTTGATCTAATAAGTTTCTGGTCTAAGTACTCTTGTATTTCATTTTTACAATATTCTAGAGTTTCTTCATTCATATGTATTGGTTTAGCTTTTGTTGGTATATTCTTTTCATCTAAATCATTTTCATAGGGTAACGATACTATGTGTTTCTTTCTTATCCAAAAGGTATTAGGGTGTTCTGTGCATATATCTTTTTCAAACTTTTGTTGTAGTTACTAGATTATTTCCTGTATTTGTGGTTTGTTGACCTACTCTTTGATTCTTTTGTAATGTACTTCTTAAGCATTTTTTTATGTGATTTTGCTTTTTTGTAATTAGGTTAATTTGTGAAATTGCTATGTTTTATAGTAGATTTGCATATCTAATGTATGATCGTCTAACAAATTTAAAACATATTTCTTTTCCTAGGGCTGTGGTGGTAATTCCTTCTGTAGTTACTTGGAATGAGTATATTGTAGTTAAAAAGGGTGTTCTTAATATTATTGGCTCATTTATATTTTTTACTAAAACAAATGTTATTCTAAAACATGTCTTGTCATTACACTACTTAATTATTGTTTGGTTTTTTTATAGTATTGTGTAGGGATTAGTTCTTCTTGTATACAATTCATATTTTCTCCTGAGTCGAACAAGGCTATTGTTTCTATGGTGTATTCATTATTAATTACTAATCTTATTGGGCAGTACTATTTTTGTATTTGTATCTTGAAAGTACATTTAAATATTATTTGTCCAAACCTTCTTCATTTTCTTCTACTACTATTTCTTTTCCTTTTGTGTTTTGTTGTACATGTGAAGCTCCCATTAATATTAATATGTCTAATTCTAAAGCCATATCTTATATCTTCAATTTTCTAATCTCTTCCTTAATGTTTTTGATTTCTTGTTGCAAGTCTTGTAAGGTAACCTTTTCTTCTTGTAATGGTTTAAATCTAGTTAATATTTGTTGTAAATTGTATGGTTTTATTGTTTGAGGTTTTTCTTCTTGTTCTATTATGTCTTTTAATATGTTTAAATATTGTTTTTTAATTTTTGGGTTTTCTATCTAGTTTGTCTATAATTTCTACTAATAAATGCGCTTTATCCTTATTAATAACATTTATTGTTTTTATACAATTATCACAACTACATATTCCTGGTTCTAAACAAATCTTTGGTTCTTCTTGGACTAGATGTTTCACTTGTTGTATCTTCTTGGATATTGTAAATTTAATCATTGTCTTCACTTTCTACTGATTCTGGTTATGAAGATTCGTATTGTTCTTCAATTAGTAAATTTATAAGATTTTGTTTATATTTGTCATTTATGTCTATACTACTGATTTTCTTCTTCATTTAGAAATTTTTTGTTGTATGTCTTACTCGTCCAAATTTGAAACACACTTTATTTACTAATATATTTATGTTTTTTGTGTATTTTTTATTGTTATACCTATAATTCTTGTAGTTTTTCTTATATTTCGTAGGGAATTGTCTGTTGTAATTTTGGCTTGATTTTCTAGCTTTAGACGAAGGGGCTTGTACTTTTTCTATGCCATATTGTTGACAGAAGATTCCTAATTCTTTCTTATTGTCTTTTAGTTCTGACTTAATTTTGTGTTGTAATTAAGTCCTCACCCAAAGTCAAGAAAGTAGGACAATGTGGAGGATAAACCTCACCCAAAGTTAAGAAGGTAGGACAATGTGGAGCATAAACCTCACCCAAAGTTAAGAAGGTAGGACAATGTGGAAATGGACAATGTGAAGGCATAGAGTCCTCACTCAAAGCCCATGGAAGGTAGGACAATGTGGAGGATAAACCTCACTCAAAGTGTAAGGAAATGGACAATGTGAAGGCATTGAGTCCTTACCCAAAGCCCATGGAATTAGGATTATTTTTGAAGAAATGAACAAAGTAGTAATTAAAAAATGTTATAATTTTAAGAATACTTTTAATTTATTTGTCTAAATAGGTCATTGGGACCTTTATATTAAAGTATATTAAGTCACATTAAAAGATTTCAACCAACATGAGCCTTTGAAGTCCAAGGTGTTCAAACATTTATTTGGACCAAAGACTTTGGTTCAATGGGCCTTTGGAACCCAACTTATTAAAAGAGGGACTTGGGCTTGAAACCCACTTGTTTACAAATAGTTTTCTAAATAAATAATACTCCAAAAACGAATTCATTTTTATGTTTTTAAAAAAATTAAAACTTATTTAAATTTTCTAAGAAAAGCCTTTGGGCCTTATTTAACTTAAAAAAACATTTATTTTACTTTTTAATGATAATTAAGATACATTGGATTCCTTTTATCTTATTTGTAGGAGCTAAAATAATTGCAAGCAACAATCAAACAAAGTAAAGAAAATGGCAAAATAAAAAATAAAAAAATTGGGATGACTTATGTCTTACAAGAGGAAAAAGGGAACCAAAATGGAAATTATGTATCATGAAAAATTTACAAACTAAGCATGAGATAAAACAGACCAAATAAAACAAATAAAATAAAATAAAATAAAATAACACACTAGCAATGTTCAAGCACTAAGAAAATCATGTGAAAATTTATCCAAATATAAAACCAAGAGACACACAACAAGGAAGAATATATACCAGACTGAGCTCATAAATTTAAAAGGCAAATCAGTAACTATTTGACTCAAAGATTTGAACCATCAACAACTTAACTTAAAGATTTGAACCAATCATGGGAAAGGAAAGCAAAGTGTTAACCAACCACCCATTTGAGCTTCACTCCAAACCCCAAGTTGTAGTCCCTTTTTACCCCAAACTGGCATAAAAACATATCAAAATCAGTCTCCTCCTTCCTCTACCTCATACCTCTCTCTTATAGCCCAATAAAATATAGCATTAAAATAAAATAAAAAAATGGTGTGAGGTGAATGTGTAGTGTTATGGAGATGTGAGCGTGAGAGTGATAGAGGAAAGATTGTGTGAAGATGAAGCTTTCAGAAGGGGAAGAGAAAGGAGGGAGCAAGCGTAAGGTAGAGAGGAAAAAAAAAACAGAGGGGCCTCAGAAAAGGAGGCAACTGGGAACTAAAGAAAATGGGAAAGTTAGATAAGTTAAAAGAGAAAACAAAAGAAAGAAAAAAAATAGAAAAAAAGGGGGAAAGGTGGCGTGAGAGAGTAAGGAAAGAAAATTGAGACGGATAAAAGGGATATGTGGCATGAATTAGAGAGGAAGGAAAATGAAAGATATGATGGTGAGGCCCACAAAATATTCTTTTTTATTCTTTTGTTTTTTTGACTTTTATTATATATTTTTTATTTATATATTTTTGTTATTTTGTCTTGTATTTTTTATTTTTTTATTTTTTTTATTTTGTATTTCAAATTTTGCATTTTCTTAATGTTTTTGTATTTTTGTTATTTATTTTATTTTTTCATTTTAATTAATTGTTTAATTAATTTTTTTAAGTGTTTTGAAAACTACTAGGAAAAAATTAGGTGTTAACAGTTGCCTCTCTTTACTTGTTTCTTGATGGAAAAACAAAAAATTGGTAAATTTTTGAGTTTACCCATAAGGAACAAGTAAAGAAAAAAAACACATATTTTGTCCCGACGAACTCAACAACCAAAATAAGATTTTAAATTTTGCAAGGGATAAAACCACATGAAACCACATAGAAGATTTTGAAAATTAACAAAGGGAATCACCATGTGAAACTAGAATTTTCAAAATCAACGAAGAACACTTCACAATTGGGAATTTGGAAAGGGAATCGCCTCATAAGTCAAAAAGAAAATTTTGAAAATCAACAAGGTAAACACCACATTGAGCTAGAATTTTCAAAATCAGCGAAGAACACTTCACGAATTGGCTAGGGAATCACCGTATGAAATCGAAAGAAATTAGGAATCTAACAAGAGAATTGCCGCATAAACCAGAAAGAAAATTTTGCAAATCAGCAAGAGAAACACCTCATTGAGCTAGAATTTGAGAACCAGACACGAGAATAAGACTGCATGCAATTGGGAATTTGAGAACCAGACATAGCAATAAGACCACATGCAACTGAGAATTAAGAACCAGACATGGGAATAAGACCGCATGTAACTGGGATTTGGTAAACCAAGCAAGGGAATGAATCCGCAATCAACTAGAATTTGGTAAACCAAGCAAGGGAATAGAATTGCAAGCAACTGGGAATTTGGTAAACTAGCCAAGGGAATGGAATCGAAGGTAACTGGGAATTTAGTAAACCAGGCAAGGGAAACGAACCACAAGCAACTAGGAATTAAGAATCTAGCAAGGGAATCTCCACCTTAGACTAGAATGAAAATTTTGAAAATCAACAAGGGAATAACCACATGAAGCTAGAACCTTTCAAAATCAGTGAAGAATACTTCGCAAACCCATCTCCACTTGAAACTGAAAGGAATTGAAAATATGGCAAGGGAATCGCCACATTAAACCAGAAATTTCGAAAACAAGAATATTTTGCAAATTGGCTAGGGAATCTCTACCTGAAACAAAAAGAATTGGAAACCTGGCAAGGGAATGCAATCGCATACTGCCAAATGATTTTGAAACAAGGCAAGGGATGTAACCACATACTGCCCAAATGATTTTGAAACAAGGCAAGTTAAGGGATGTAATTGCATACTATCAAATGATTTTGAAACAAGGCAAGTGACATAACTTCATATAGCCCAAATGATTTTGAAATAAGGCAAGGGATGTAACCGCATACTACCCAATGATTTTGAAACAAGGCAAGGGATGTAATCGCATACTGCCAAATGATTTTGAAACAAGGTAAGGGACGTAACCGCATACTGCCAAATGATTTTGAAACAAGGTAAGGGATGTAACCTTATATTGCTAAATGATTTTGAAACAAAGCAAGTATTTTGAAAACATACCTCGTGCTTTCAAGGAAGACTTAACCAAACTGTTCTCTCTTTGAGATTGGTTCCTTATTCTTTTAAACTGCTTGTCCAAGTGGAACACCAGAATGACCTTTTTTTGATGACCTGTTCTTTTCTAAAAGGCATTGAACCTTAGTTTTTCACCAAAACCTTGGTACTAGTCTATACCATATTAAGCAATCGGATCCTATTTCAATAAGACGGCAAAATGTGGAGATAATGAAAATTTTACCCCAGTTTGAGCTCTTCAATGTGTGCAGTCTTGGATTCTTATACTATAATTGATGTATATTTTATATCCCTTGATAGAAGTATACTGTCATTGGTAGCCACATTTCCGCAAAAATTTGACCTAGTTTCAACTTCTTATTATTTCAATCCTAAGTCTTTTCTTAAATGTCAGAAATCTTCAGTTACAAACTCTCTTCAATTTGATGCCCTAACTTTTGCCTAAGCTGCCCTTTTGGGTTTTCAACTTAGCAAGCTTCCCTAATTTTTGCCTAAGCTACCCTTTCGGGTTTTCAACTTAGCAGGATTTTCTTTTATTTTACTTTTTCTTTCTTTTCAAAGGTAGTAATGAGTCTTAACCCTGTAAACAATTCCATATCAATTCAAATCGAGTCAAGTAAGTTGTTCCTAATTTATGTAATGCAAAACTAATTAATGATAAAACACTAAGAAGTGATATTCAATTTAGTCTTTATTAATTCCCTCATATATTATCCAATGAATATATTGAGGAAGAAGTCCATTAGATGAACGAACCTTTATTAGCAAATGTGTTGAAAAGAGAAAGGGACCATAAAGCCCTTGCATAAATGACAAAAAATTAAAACTCGGAGACAACGCAATGTTGCCCCAGTTCACTTATTAAGGAGGAAGTTTATTACATGAATAAACTTCCTTTATTGAATCCTGTTGATAGAAAATCAAGTAGGTTACAAGACCCTAGAAGTCTGTTTAATGAACAAACCTCCTTATCGAAACAGGTGAAAAAAAAAAAGGAATCACAAAACCTTTGGAGTTTGTTAGATGAACAAAACTCAAAAGGCAGGAATGCCAAAGAATGGGGCAACAAAATTTTGCCTCAGTTGAGTTCTTCAACTTCCGCAAACATTGATTCTCATATTGCAACCGATATGCACCATGTATCCTTTGACAAAAGCATATTGTTAATGACAGTGATATCAAATAGAAAAGTTGCTCCGGTTGCAATCCCTTGCATTAATGCTTTGATCTCAAATTTTTGCTTGATTACCTAATTTCTTTTGAGTACGGGTTCTTTTCAAATTGAGCCCTAACTTTTGCCTAAACCATCATTTTGGATTTCTGACTTAGCAGCTTCTTTTTGTCTCTTTTCTTTTTCTTTGCTTCTTTTCGACTGAATCAGATATCACTAGCTTTGTTAGTTTTTGCATATTCTCATTGTTTCGCTCGAAATCATTATTATGAGCTTTTATCTTTTTTTCTTGTTGCCAAATTTATAATTTTCTATTTCGCTGTGGGAACTTATCACCTTTTTTTGATGACTCAAATATTGTTGCAAAAAATTGTTTTTTCTTGCTTCATTATGCTCTTCTTCATAAGCACAAATGTCCACACCTATTTCAATATGAGAATCACATAGTGGACATTGAAAAATCTCCAGATTGTGAGAAAAAATGAGAGAATGATTTCCTTGAATGAGGGAATTGAGATGACAAATAAGAATATTTAAATCCATAACCTAGAAAATAAAGAACTAAACAAAATATTGAATTATAAATTTTTATTCAAAGGATAAGATAGGGTCCACACTTCACAAAATTCAAATGGCCTTGGACTTCAGCCAAATGAACCAAGACTAGAATTAAATAACCCAAAAAAATGTAAACACTATGAATTGACTTTGAACCACAGTAGTCGAGAAGTTGGCCTTCTTAATTCAGCTTAATTCAATTATCTCACTTCTCATGATCCCCATGATGGGATTGACTAAACCATATCCTCCATGGCTAAGCGAGAGGTTGGTATTGATACTTAGGCTATTCTGATCTAGTGTGATGGCCTCATGCTTAAATAGGTTCATAACATGCTTTTTAAATGCCTTGGAATTCTTTATCATGTGGTCAGTAATACTGAAGTGATATGCACATTGGGCATTAGGATCGTACCAAGATGGGTAAGGTGACTGAAATGGTTAAACTGGTACCAGGCTTATGACACAAACATCAAACAACTTCTTGTAAAGCTTGATTTAACATTTGAAAGTTTAGAAATGGCTCGGTGTTCCTAGTCGACCAATTTTGTGGAGGGTTTGACGCTTGTGTCGGCGCTTGAACATAGACAACCTCTAGCTTCTTTTTTTTTCTGAAAGAAAATTTTCTTTTGCCTTTGTCTTGTGGGCTCATCATTTTCAATTGGTATTTTTTCAGCCCTTACCAACACTTCATTTCTTTCTCCTGCTTTGATGAGGTTAGAAAAATCCTTGTAAGCACTTCTTGCCATCAGACCAATATAGGGAGATTTAAAGCATACAATATTTCTTTTATTATTAGGCATTTAGTATCTATCTTTATATTTGATTATTGACTCAGGTATTACAAAAATAACTCGTCTGCTTTTAGTAATGCCTATTTCTTTTTCTATGGTATGGGTTATATAGGAGAAATCAAAAGTTGTTTTCTTATATATTTCTTCTGTCTTAAAGGTTGGTTTATTATCTTTATTATCTCGTGATTGAAATTTATTCCTATAGGGTTTTCCAAATGGTTTTCTTGAGAGATTTTTATATGTTTGGTTCATATGTTTATAGGGTTTTGTTTCATAATTAGATTTTTTTCTTATAAATAAGTTTTCTCCTAGAGGGAGCTATTATCTTTTCAAATCCATATTGTTCACAAAAATCTCCTAATTCAATTCTTCCTAGTTTTTTTATCTAAAAACATTTTTCTCTAGAGTTTCATATCATTACAGAGTCTTAATCCTACTGTGTTTATTGTGTTAATTATATTTCCATATGTCATTAAATCATATTTTATAGTTCCATTATATTTTTGTCTTAATTTATCCCTAACCTTTTTTGCAAAAAGTTTGGGTAATCCTGCTATAAATTGTTATTTCCAAAAATATGAGTTTCCATCTTGTCGTTGAAATACTTTAAGGATAAAATTATGTATATACCACCTAAAGTCTGCTAATGTTGGGCATCTTTGGTTCATTAGTTCTACCAAGTATCTTTCTTGTATTTGTATTGGTTCTCTACAAAGGATTTTATTATGGCATAAATTAATTGGGATAAGTTATCTAAGATTAATTCTTCTTGTCTTGTAACTAGGTTTCTTTTGGTTTTATAATATACTTTTATAGCTTTTCTATCATCTTCTAAGAGGATGTTTTCCCACCATCCTTTTAGACTTTCAGTAAATCCTTAAACTAATATATTAAAAATGTTTTCGTCATTATTATTTTCTATTCGATAGGATGCAATAGCCATCATCATTTATTGCGTAAAATTTAATATTTCATACTCATTTTGTCAATCTAAATTCCATTCATAGATAGACTCTCCATCATAACTTGTTCCTGAAAAAGGCATTTCCTCAAATAGTAAATCTGGTAAGGTAGGTCTTGGGTAATAATTTTTTCTGTTATTATTATAATATCTTTTTATTTTGGCTAAAATGGTATTTTCAGTATCTTGATATTGTTTTTTTAATCTAGTTATAGAATTTATTCTTATCGTGCTAGATTTTCCTCTGTCTTCAAGGTTTAGTTTTTTGAATTGTTTATTTATTTTTCCTAAAAGGTCTTTATCAGAGTTTCCTAACTTAATTTGTTTGGCTTTTTCTCTAGATATGACTTTATGTTTAAAGATTGGTCTTTGTGGATCCAGCTGTTGTACACTTAAAGGAGATGTTCTTTTTATTGTATTATTTTCAACATTATGTTCTATTCTAGTTAATTGTTGGCTTACTGCGTGTAGTATTTGATTAGTATAATTATTTTATTGTTGTATTTTTTGTATTTCCTTATTATCTTGTGGATCTGTTAGCTTAAGAGGGGAAGCTGTAATTCATCTTCTCCTATTTTTATCTTTACTTCTTTTAAGGGAGTATGTATGGCTATTATGCATGTATTGTTTTTACAAATCCAATTTCTTGTTCTAGTTGTAGTGGTATTAACTGAAAGGTGATTATCAGCAAAATGGTTAAATATCTCATTATTAAATGTATACATCATAAACCATGTAAATAAATAAATAATTTCTCTTATTTGTTCCATTTGTTCATATCATTCTTTTCTTATTTCGGTTTGTTCTTTTCTGAGAAGGTAGTAAAAAACCATTATCGTTCATTTTCATGTGTTTTTAGCATAAATTTTTTTCTTAATAAGTCTTTATTTATTTGAAAATTTTTATTTTTTATTACTCTAAGTTCTGACTTAATAAAGTGCTTTATGCCATTATGGATACCAAATTTCTATTGTCGCTTGATTTTTGTGATTTGTAATTGTGAGAAAATTTCATTTCCTTAATTATCTTTTGAATTCGAAGATGAATTCTTTTTTAAGGAGTAGATATATTGTAATGTTCACTTATATAATTTTAAATTCTTCTTTAGGGAATTTCAATTATTTTAAATCATGCTTGGTTTAATCATAAACCGTTAATTATTTAATTGAGAAAATCATACCTTTATTTTTTTTGAAATTATTAGTATAATGATAATTAAGAAAATAAGCATTTTAAATTAGAGTGATAGTCTTGGAAAAAAGGGGAAGTAAAGATATTTTTGTAGCTAAAATATTTTAGTTATATATTGGGCAAGAAGATTAAAAAATTTTGTGAAAAATTTTAGTTCTTTTCCTAATTTTCTCAAGCCATATAAAAAAATAAATAAAACCCACTTAGATATATTTCAGATTAACCTTACGTGACCTTCTTAGCTGAGTGCCACGGCTGAGTCATGGAGTATTTTACTCATCTGTTCCAGCAACTTCCAGAGAGTTCCCACCCTGCATAATCTATCTCTTTCAAGCTCGGGTGTTGTAGATGCAGTATCATATAATTGTAGCCTTTGGTCCCACTAGCTCGGGGAGACAATTGTAGAATACCCAGATTTTTCTTACGGTAGCAACACCCACGCCCAACCAATTTGGATTAACATCATGTTTGTGTTCTTTGAGCTACTAATGAAAATAATTCTTTTAGAGGTGGCGTTGTTTTGTGATTATGTTGTTTCATTCCCACAAAAATACCAAATGGTAATATAATATTTTACACTTAAACTTCTTAAGTCTCAATAATATTCTTTATTGAATTTTCATTATTTTACTGAAGTTTTTCATATTAACGGTCTTTGAAACTTTGCCTTGTGAAAGCCCACCGAGTAGCTTCTTGTAATTCCATATACTTTTGCTTACAAAAGCTTTATTAGCTTATTCTTAACTCCAAATTTCAATTATTTGTCTTAGTTTTCTCTCAAATGTGTTGAATTTGAAATATTCTTTTTCTTCTCTGAATATTAACGGGATTTCTGTGGTAAAATTTCTAGCTTAAACTTGCTTATAATTTGTCCTTTTTCTTATTGTCGAAGGCATTTTGGAAGTTTTTCTGTGCTTGAAATACCACCCTGTTGTTACGGGATTTAAGTTTTGTACAGTATTTCTTATACCTTTGCACTCCAAAGTTAATGAAGTTTCTTTTATTGTAGAATTAATATGGCCTGTATGATGTGATGTAGAAATCTTCTCCTTCCTCTTCGTGCTAATATTGTGGTCATCTACTTTGCCTCATTAAACAACGAAGTGTGTAACTTTAGAACATTATAAATGTGAAGTGCTTCCTTCTATTATGGGACAATACGGCTCTCTCGTACTTTTGACATAATTCTATTTATGTACTTTAAAAAAAAATTAATTTTATAAACTTTATTATCTTTTACAAACTTATTACATATTATATTGGAACAGATCAAATCTTGATGTAATGAGTTGAGTGTGATGATGAGAAGTGAAGTGCAATAAATTTGTGAGGTTTTTAGAGAAAAAACTTATAAAAATAGTATTTTTTTAATTTTTAAAGACATTATATTATTTAACAATATAGAAAAAGTAAACCACTTTAGAATTAATAAATGTGAGAAGTTTTCTTCTACTTTGGGACACCATGGTTCCTCTCGTGTTTTTTAAATAATTATTCAGTTTGCTTTTACTTTGTCTTTTTATAGTACTATGGTTTAGTTTGTCTAAAATCTAATTTATAAAATATTTGTTTAGAAAACTCTTTATATAAAATAAAATATTTCTGAAAAAACAAAGAGTAATGAGTAAATGAAGGTGTAACTAGTTTAGCCGGTGAAGTTCTTACCATAGATGTAAAGACTTAGACTTTAATTTCGTCAACACTTAGGTGAGGGAGAGCTTGAGGGACGGAAGAAAGTCTTACCTTTCATTATGTAAGTCATATAAACTACCTTGAGTGGATATATTCG
>JASKGM010006038.1:0-11539 GCA_034509205.1 Ceratonia siliqua
TTATCATACTCATGCAAGAGCATACGTAAATAATATCTTATACTTCAACTGCTCAAGTTTTTAGAAGTGAATTGAATGTCTGATATTTTGGTTCAATATTTTGAAGTTAATATAGAGAAGGTGGACAAATATTAAACTGTATGGCTGATCCTTCCCATTTGTAGGAAAGAGGAAGGACTATTTTATGCTTTGGACCTTGGAGGAACTAACTTCCGAGTGTTGCGTGTGCAACTGGGAGGGAAGAATCGTGGTATTGTTAATCAAGAATTTACTGAGGTGTCAATTACTCCTAATCTGATGGTTGGGACATCAAAAGTAAGCTCTTTTTGCCTAACAACTGTTATTTTCTTTATCCAGTTGTGTAAGAAGTATAACAAATCTAAAAAAATTGTGAACCAGGCACTCTTTGACTATATTGCAGCAGAGCTTGTGAAGTTTGTTGGCCAAGAAGGTCAAGATTTTCAAGTTCCTCCTGGTAAACAGAGGGAGTTAGGTTTTACCTTCTCATTCCCTGTAATGCAATCATCAATTGCTTCTGGGAGCCTTATCAAGTGGACAAAAGGCTTCACCATAGATGATGCGGTTAATACTGATTGCTTTACTACCTTATCATATTCTTTTATCATAATCGGTGTCTGAAAATTTTCCAAAAATTTATTTGTTCATGGGGTGATATGATCTTTTGAAATGAATTAAATGCTTAAGAAGTGGATATTTCAATAGAAAGGTATTTTCTCATTAGTTTTTTTCTATTGCATAAGTATCTGAACATTGTCATTTCTCTTAGTGTTTGATGTTGAATACAGTGTTATAAAATTAGGAGGATAATTCAGGACAGGAAAAGCAGAAAGAAAAAATAAAATAAAAGAGGAACATTATTTAGGAAAAAAACAAACTGATTATGAAAAAAATTTATGTAACTGTGCAAACAATGTGAAGTAGTGGGTGGTATGGACTATGGATTGTTAACCTGCTATATTCTTGTGAGTTAAATGAATTTCTAATTCTATATTTTGAATTTTTGCTTTAAAAGAAGTTACTTGTAATTGACTAAGCATGTTGAATAGTTATCTTTAATGTTTTAAAAATCATTTGAAGATGATTTACTTTATTTTTTCCCTGATTTTCTGTTGAAGCTGTGGGATAGTTTGAATAATTTCTTGCCCTTGGATCTTCCCACACATTTCGTTTAGAATAACTTCTGATTACAAAATTCCAACATTTATTCTTTTGTTATCCTTAAATTTCACAAAACTATAGCATGGCCCTCTCCCTAAAAGAAATGTCATGTTGGAGTAGCAGGTAGCTATACATGATGTAGAAAATCATTATTAGCATATTAAGGCTTGATATTGAAATTTTTTATGTATTTATATTTAATTTTTAAGGAACTACTTTCCTTCTAATGTTAAAATTATACTTATTTTATTTTCATTGTGGGGTTAATAGGTTGGTCAGGATGTTGTGGCTGAACTAACAGGAGCCTTTGAGAGACAAGGTCTTGATATGCGAGTATCAGCTCTGGTAATTGAAGCTATTGGTTTCTTTGCATAGCACTAAGCGGGCATTTGGTATGCTGTCATACTCACACCAGTATGAGATACTCTGGTATCAACGGCCCTGTTATCAAAGACAGTTGAAATATACATGGGATGACAATTGAAAGTAATTCAAAGTATACATGGGATGCCCAAAAATGTGGAAATCTAGAATTTTCTGGCATCTACATTCCCAAGAATGTTGGTATTCCAAACATAGACATCCAAAATACTGGGATATTATACATACTGGTCTGTAGAATTCAGTGTACCAAATTCTCCCCAAATTAGAACACTTTTTAAGTCTTCTGGCAGTTTTTAGTAGATCTCAAGACAATGCCTTTCGGGGTATTGTATTTTCTGTCTGAACTTATTTAAAATATTTATTATAGGTCAATGATACAGTTGGGACATTAGCAGGAGGTCGATACAAAAATAAGGATGTCATTGCTGCTGTTATTTTAGGTACTGGAACAAATGCAGCATATGTGGAGCGTCCTCAAGCAATACCAAAATGGCATGGTCCCTTGCCCAAGTCTGGGGAAATGGTGAGCAGTACCTTTGTCTTACTAACCTTCAATAAAGGGATATCTGATAAATGGTAGAATGGAATATTGAAGCCTCTTTGTATGCTTGTATGACTGTAGGTTATCAACATGGAATGGGGAAACTTTCGAACATCACACCTTCCTTTAACTGACTACGATCTTGCATTGGATGCTGAGAGTTTAAATCCTGGTGACCAGGTGACTTCATATTACTTCTAAATTCCATCTTATCTGCCTTGATAAAGGAGGTTAGATTGTTTTTTGCTTATAAATCTCAACAATAACCCCAGATTTTTGAGAAGATGATTTCTGGTATGTATCTGGGAGAAATTGTCCGCAGAGTATTATGCAGAATGGCTGAGGAAGCTTTCTTTTTTGGTGACACTGTTCCTCAGAAATTGAAAGTTCCATTCATATTGAGGTATAGCCATCTGCTTCTCTGTTATTGAGATTATTTGAATACTGTGATTACAGTTACAAGTATCATCTTGAGTATGCCTAAGGTTTCTCTTTGGAATTAGTCTTAGATGAAAACAAAAATTGTGTAACTGCAAGAAATTTATCACACTTTTAGTGATATTGACACATTAATCAGAATAATAGGTTTTAAGCATTCACCAGTTTGGGGGCTAGAGTTTCTTAATGTTTTCTTTTCTCACTAAGTCATGACCTAAAAAGATTGCTATGCATTTTATCATTACTGGTAGTGTCATCAAAATTTGTTACATCATGACCACGAGCTTTGATTGTGTAGGACACCTGACACATCTGCAATGCATCATGACACATCTGCTGATCTGAGTGTGGTCGGAAACAAGCTGAAGAATATCTTGGAGGTATATGCTATGATAATATTGTTTTTACTGTAGTGGTAGGATTTACCAGGAAAGTTCTTCTTTAGCACCTGCATAATGATTTGAAGTTTTGGTTTTGAAATCTGTTTCAACTAGTGGAGATATAGATGTTCTCTCTTTGTTTAAAATGAGAGTTCAGATATTAAGTACCTTCAATAATATTGTTCTGTTAAAATTGTGATTCATAACAACTTTTATAAGGTCTAACTATCATTTTAAACTGTTAAATTGACATATTTATTTGCATGCGATATAGATATCTGATACCACCTTGGAAGTAAGGAAGGTGGTTGTTGAGCTCTGCAACATTGTTGCTACACGCGGTGCTCGCCTCTCTGCTGCTGGCATCTTAGGCATTGTAAAGAAATTGGGAACGGACACCATCGGGGATGGCAAGAGTCAGAAGAATGTAATAGCTATGGATGGTGGCCTGTATGAGAATTACACTGAGTACAGCAAGTGCCTAGAGAATACCCTAAAAGAATTGCTTGGTGAAGGTATGTCTCAAAGTATTGTCATTGACCACTCCTATGACGGTTCAGGTATTGGTGCTGCCCTTCTTGCTGCCTCTCATTCCCAGTACCTTCATAGTAACTAATAATAGTCAGAATCTTGGGGTTTGTATCAGTTATTATTGTTGAGGTCGTTACCTCCCTTGCTGTCTTGGGAGGATTGACTTGTACATGTATTCTTTGGGGCAATTTGCAATAGTTGCTTTTACCATTCATTTTATTCTTTTAGACGTCTACAATTTTATTTCTCTTGACAACATATTTCTCGCCATCTGGGTCTCTGCATTCTAGTTAGAAGACTTTTTGTATGTGAATTCTTGATTTTAGCACTTGTAAGCAATAGGGGTTGGATCAAATGCACAAGAGTAGGACCTGGAAGCAACCATGTGTGATTTTGCTTCCCCTCCTCTCTTTTCCTCGCTACTCCTGGATGACATATTAGTCTCTAGCTGACAGAATAAAATGGCGAGTGTTATTATTTACTTTCATTGTTCATTAATCGGCTATCATGACATCCCCATTTTTTCATTGGCATGAGAAAGTCACGTTCTTTTTTGGTAAACATATGATAATGAGGATAAGTTACTCTGAAGTTACCAATCAGGGCACCGGTGACATGCTCAGAATTCTTTTTCAGCCCCACGAAATGGCTTAGGGATCAACGAGGGGTGAAGTCTACTAGAGATGAATAGAGGCTCACCCAACAGAATTGGGCAGTGTTTCGTCTGTCAGTTGAGCCAACCCCTGTTGGCATTGGTTTAGATGGCAGGCATGAGGCACTATCTACTCTTTTGGGACCTTTTAATTCCAGTTATTCATTAAGTTATTATTATTTTTTTATCAAACAAATAGAAGATATAAGGATTCATGTTAGACATTACCTCTTATTACCTTTTTCTGAAGATGGATTAGACGCGCAGGGGACTTCTTGCACACTCACAGAGCAAAGACTGTGGGGGTTGGCCCATTTTTCCCTTCAGATGCATTATGAATGAGCCTTTTTTGAAGTTCCTCCTCCTCAAGGCATTTACCAGAGTTAGTGGGGTTGGTTTTTCCGAAAGTGGTCCACTTTTGTTTGTTTTTTTTTTTGGGCCATAAGAGAACACAAACAGAGCAATGACACTAATGCAAGAAAACTACACCAGAAAACACCGCAAGAGCTAGAACAATAAGGAAACCTAAAGAAAGGATAGAGAGAAAAGGATGGTGATCCAAAGAACCAAACAAAGGCCACACCCTTTCTGTTAGCCGACTAAGCTTGCACAAAGGCACAGGTAGAAGTTGGCATAAAATCCCTAGATAGAAAATTTCCTAAGGCAGTAAAAAACTTGGACTAAAATCGATGAGTGATACCTAATCACTACTTCCATATTTGTCACTTCATAAGAAAACAAATAAGGCATACCCAACAAATTTCTTGACTCTGGAAGAGGCAAATCATTTCCCAAGCCCCTGCTAAAATTCTTGCCCGTGGCTTTGAATAGGAACTTTCCATATAATTAAAGAAATTTTCAATTGTAATAATTTTACTCCTTTTCTTCTTTAGATTGGAAGGGAAAAACATTTTTGTCAATTTGAACTCTTACTCTACCTTTGTTACAAAACAGACATTCAAATTCATTTCGAAACCATCAAGGAAATTTCCCACGGCAGAAATGGTATCTATTGTGGGGACTAGAAAAATTATAAACCTCAAAGAAACATTTATTATGGCAAAGCCACTTTCATCAGTAAAACTTTCCATGAGACCCACAGTATTCTTAAGTTGCTGAAAATCTCAGATCAAGTCTCAGAAGCGTTTCCGGTAGCATCCCCTTTAAAATCAAATTTGAAACCAAATGAAGAAGAAAACTAATTAGAAAGAATGAGAGAAGGCTCCTATAGAGGGAGGAGGAGGCTCCCCACCACTATGGTGGAGAGAGTTCTCACAGAGGAGAGATGCTGTTAGGATGTCGCTGTCGCCCCTACCAGCTGGTGACATCCACTCTTGTTGGAAACCACTAATTTGTATTCTCCTTAGTTTGAAACTTCCTCTTTTTCTTCATGTTCTTTAACAATTTCATAAAGAACTCCAAGGTTGTCAAAAACAGTTAAGGGGATTTGGAGCCAACACAAGTGCCATTCAACTGCACTCAAAGTTGTCAAAACATTGAGAAAAAGAAGGCTTAACCTAATTTGATACTTGAACTAAGAACAAAGAGAGAGAGAGAGAAAACCTATTTTCATCCATTTTGTGTTAAAGATACTGTTTCATTTTGTTAATTTGTTTCATTGGCTATTTATATTCTGTAAAAAAAGAGGGAGCTTTGTGCGTGATCTTGTAGCTTGAAGAGGTTGCTGAGAGATGATTTTATTGTACTTCAATTCTTTGAGCTGTCTATGTAGTATTATCCTAGTAAGTGATTTTGGGGACTAGACATAGACGGTAGACTAGGTTTTTAGTCAAAACAAGACAAATCTTATTGGCCACAGTTCTTCTTTCCTATCTCTACTCATTTTAGAGCTTTATATTGTTGTTCGATGTATGCTTGCATGGTGCATGATTGCTTAATTACTTTGGCATATTCTTTTAACAAAATGCATCAATAAAGGGTTGTATGCTCTATTTTCTGTAGTTTCTGATCCACTGTTTGTCAATTTATAAGTATAGAAAATGTTCATTAAAGTTCATTTTCCATTGCATACAATTTACCCCGTTAAGTCCATTTGATCTTTATTTCATTATTTTAATTTAGGTTGAATTAGTCCGCTCTTAGTTGCATCTCTTGTGATTTAAAAAACTGTTTGAATGAGCTTGTATTTTTTAACAGATGTTTCAAATAAAAGTATTTAATTTTAAAAAAATATATATTTGTCATTAAGACGTAATTATGTAAAAATAATTTTAGTGAAAAAAATATGTGTTATATTTGGAAGTAAAAAAATAAAAATATTTTTATGCAGAAAAAATTATTGAAAAAGACATATAGAAATACATTTTATGTATTATGTTTGGATAAAAAAAGTATTTATTACAAAATTTTAAAAAATGTATTATTAAAATTTTTTTAAATGTAATATATATTTTTAGTTAATATTTATTAAAAATCCTATAATTTTAATTTTAATTTAAAATTATCATGTAATAGAATGTATAATATTTTAAGAAATAAAATTTTTATTATATTTGAACAGAAATAAAATTTCAAAAAAATAAGGGCAGATTTATTCAAAAAAAATTTTTTCTCTCTATTATTGAGTTATTTTTTTTAGAAGTTACGTTTTGTAGTTTTTGAAAAAAGTAAAATTATCTATTTTTTGCTCGAAAAGCACTTTTTCCATTTAATTGGAATCAAACATCCATCTATCTGCTTTTTTTTTTCTCCTCAAAATAAGCAAGTGAACGGTCTCTAAGAGAGCTTAATTATATTAATTATGACAGATGCATATTTCTTAAAGTAGATGAAGATATATAGCATAGCATGGACATAAGTAGTGATGGATGGTAGTGGTCAGTACGACATAAACTGCATGGGAAACAACATTGAAATCATTTCATTTTGAAAATAAATAAAACTATGACTTAATTATAATGCTCATCATATATTAACCAGATTTAAAACGACTGTGATTCTAGAAATAATAATATAAAATAGATACTCTTATGATTTTATAATTGAATGGAAGCTGTTTCCAGAGAAAAACAGCATCTAATAATAATGTTATTGAAATAATTGAAGATTTGAAAACAACCACAAATTTCATTCTTCCTACGTGTAAATGATTGTATATGCTCTTAAAGTTCATAACTTTGATTATTTGAAACCTTTGTAAAAACAAGCAAACCATAGACGCGTGTATACCAATTGCAGTGTACCTATTTTTTTAATGAGTTTTCTTCTTCGTGAATAAAAATTAGTATTTTAGAACAATGTCAAATTTATTTTTTTAATTTTTTAAATATTTCTAAAATAATCTTAGAATGATATTAAAAAATAAAATGAAATCTTATTAAGTATTGTACTTAAAATATAGTATTTTTAAAAATATCAAAAATAGTACAAAAGAATACGTACAAAGAAATAGAAACTTGACATAGTGATTATGTTTTGACTAACAAGGGCTCCCCAATAGAATACTCATATTGGTGATGGTTGCCGTCTCCCTCCAGTACACCTTTGTCAATTGTTGGTCCACACAGAAATAAAACCCTAGTTGACATTTCGAGAAAACCTTGACCCACTTGCAGGAATGGGAGATTGATGGAAATTATATATTACAAGCAATATAAGCATTATGTGGAAGTAACTACGTTTTGTCTGAGTCATTTTTGTTTATCATCCACTTAGCAATATCTAAACACTTTTTTTAATTTTCACCATTTAAACCTATAGAGGTGATGCAGATCAATAGAGATCGAATGCTTTTTCTTCATAAAACTGATTAAATATAGGGTTGGCCAATAATAATATTTCTTAATATACTGATCATAAGTTCATATAACTGAAACAATTGGTGAATATTTTTCTTCAGAGCACAAGTTCTGTGGTGTACCTTTCAAGAGATGTGGTTTTGAGTGCCTGTAAATTCTGAAACTCTGAGAGGTCTGAACGAAACAGAAACAAAAAATATAAAAACAAAAAATAAAATGATTCCCACTTACACTTATATCATTACTTGTTTGGCTAAGAATATAGAGCAAGTGTTGGGGTCAAAAGAACAAAAAGTTACCAATGGGTGATCCATTATCATTCGTATATACAAGCACCCATATTTCCCAAACCCCATTACTTGACCTTTTCTCCCTCGCTCTCCTAAAAATCCTATCTCCCTATTCCCATGGCTACAGAGCTTTTTCTAGCTCAAGATATCCACCAACTATGGTGGATAATCCTCATCCAACTCCAAAGGTGGCAGATTAATACAAGGTGACTCCATGATTTGTGTCTTTCACTTGCTCGTACCGTCTACAGCTAGCTATGGCACACAGGCTGAAGCCAGGCAAATTATTATGAAGCCTATAAACTTATTCCACTTTTCGTGAATGATCCAGCTCAGTAATAGATGTGATTGCTTTTTTTGTAGTTATTTATCTTCATAAAGAGTTCTCATGAGAAACATGTTATTTATAGAATGCATAATATAGCTTTACTGGGATAAGCTGGAGATAGAAGCTATTACGATTGTGAGCCTAAGCGACTTCAATCAACTTTATGTTTTCTTCTATGTTTTGTCCTTTTATATGAGATTTGGGTTTTATTTATTCCGGACTGACAAATCTTAAAATTTTCTTTTTATTCTGTGTTAACTGATATATGTGATTTTGATGTATAGATCTTTGCTTATATATATTGATCCAAGATCCTTCTAATTAATCTCTTCGCTTATTTTGTCTATTAACATATATACACAAGGCTTTGGGCAAAAGAGATATAGTTTAAAATTGCAATTATTATAATCTCTTTTCTCATTCGCTTTTATTTTTGTTTGAATCTGCATAATTGTGTAAGATCTAGAATGGAAATTCTAAGAGCAGAACTGAGAAGTACGTAGTTGGAAGTTAGAATGTTTTCATGAGTTCAGTCTTCAAGAGTATCACATTTGTAGGTAGGTTCTAGAATTTGTGCCTTGTGAAGTTTTGAGTTCATTTTGCCTTTTCTATCAAAGTGTCAACAATTAAACATGAGAAAGAGAGGGGGAACAAGGTTTAAAATTCTTGCAATTATATAACATTTTCTTTGTTTATTGCTTTTCTCCTCCACAACCGTCTCCCTATCAGCACATTTGCTTAGGGTTTTCAAATTTTGGAAGCCAACAAACATACACCTAAAAACTGATAACTAGATAGTAGAGACTGGTTGCCATCTACTGAACAATTAATGATGGTATACAGTATATACTATTTACAGTTACTGTATACTATTTCTTCTTTCTACAAAGATTAAATAAAGGAATGGAAATTCTTGAGTGTCTGCTTTAGTTTTAGCTTTTGTTAACCCTCTAATTTAGAAACTGTGTCAATATCCTCTCTCTCATTTTTCCAAATGACAAAGAATTTGATAATATATAGTACAACAATGAATACACCAAGAGTTGGATTCAACACTCAGCAGTGATACGCTAGGAAGTGAATTAACTAGAGGCCTAGTGCTATGACTAATTATCTTTTCTTTGCACTTCTCTGTGTACATGTGCCATTTCTTCGTCTTAGTAAGTATTTCATTGTGGTTTATTTAATTAGAACCCCTAAGTTTATGCTTTAGATTCTGAACAAATATAATTAAAATTGATTTCCTGATTGAAGCTTTTGTCAATGACTATAAACGGAGGACGAATTCAGAGAAGGGCAAGCATGAACCCTGTCCTTGGCCCATTTTCTCTAATTTTGTGATTGTTAATTTGTGATAGTAGTGGCAGTAAGTAGATAAACAAAATAATCTTATATGAATTTTTTATACAAGCTCCTCTTTATTTTTGGTTGATCTATTTTTTTTTTTCTTGAGATCCTATCAAATTTTTCTAACTCTCCTTGTCGCACAGTTTAGCCCCAGCCTTAAGTCATTTTTGAGTCCGTCCCTCTATATAGTTACTCATTGTATCAATTTGAATGTATATTATGTTCATAATGATTCGTTCTTATTTCTCTGTAATCCGTGATATTGTTCTAGAACTACTGTTGGATTTTTTTTTTTAAGAAATTGAGCGGGGCAAAAGCCATAAAGGAAACTCATGTTGGAATTTTTATCACAAAAGTGAGAGTTAATAATATAAATTTATAGAGTAAATAATGCTACAGAAATTTCAAAATATATATAATACTGATCATCACTTTTATACTACCGACCCTATAATACATTCTGGGCAGCATAAAAAGATTTCTTTTGTCGCCTTATACCCATATATTGTATCAGTTACTAGAAAATTTACCATCGCCAAGGCCTCTTATATTTTACTTCAACTACTGTTTAAAATGAAATTATAGTAGAGAAAGGAAAGCAAATAGTAATACTGAAGAACATTAATTTATTAATGAAAATTCTAGATAAACATGATCACTACATTTTCCAAATATATATTTCCAGTGTGTGCAAGACCTAACATAACAAGAGAGAATCATTATTTAATTGTCCTTGCAATTCTGGTAGCAGGAATCCACATAGCCTTCCACATTTCGTGCATCTGCAACATCAAATTAATGTAAGTTGAGACTCAAAAAAATTCTAAATGAACCAATTAATTATTTTACGTAAGAATATACTTAACTCAATTTCTGAAACAAATTTAAAAAAGAAAAATCCATACCCGTGTTTGCATTGTTAGACTTGGAAAGAGCACAAGCGCTAGTGCAATTATAGACAGCTTGAGAGGGCAAGAGTTTGCATTTGAGAAAACAAAGGTTGAAACAAAGCATATAAGAAACTGGGTTAAGTCTTAGGCGCAGTAAGCAACGAAGAGCACACTTCGAAGCACAGTGACGATTCCGATGAGGAGGAGGAGGAGGAGGAGTGACAGTGACGTATTGTGCTTGTGCTAACACAAACATAATAAGCATCATCATCACCACAATCACTTTCTTCATTCCACTTCCCGCCATTCCTCCTCTCTTTGTTTCTCTCTTCTCTATCGATCTCCTTTCCTCTCGTGTGTGTTTGATGCTTCTATTTCAATGGAAGATCGCAATTTATAGGCATAGAACCATTTCCAATATGGAAATGCCCTTGATTCCTGCACATAATTGTGAGTGAGATCAACTCATTTAATAGCAGGAAATTGAGGAATCCCATTAAGGCTTGACTAGCAGCTCATTAGGAAATGAAGGCTTTTGGCATTTGAGACATGCCAAAATTCCCTCCATTTCTTAATGGATGTGTGAGTTTGTCTTGCAATTTCTCATGTTGATGTTAATCAAATCATCATTCTGCCAATCCCCTAGTTTAGGGGACTTGACAAGTCACAAACTTCAAATGATAATAGGCGATTATCAATCACTATTTCTTAATTATCATTAATGTCTGCAACTTAATGGCACTCCATTTCCAACGGTGGGGGGGGGGGGGGGGGGGGGGGGGGGGGGGGGGGGGGGGGGGGGGGGGTGGGGGGGGGGGGGG
>JASKGM010006039.1:0-10024 GCA_034509205.1 Ceratonia siliqua
AGCTTGGTTATTAAGTCTCCAAATTTAGCGAAGGTGAGTGGATTCTTACTTACCCCTTGATGCATGAATTATTAAAGTTTACCTTGTGAATAAATGAGGTTATTTGAGTATGTTTAAGGAAAGTAATATATTTATGTGTAATTTTATTATTCTATCCATAGCATGAAAAGTATCTAAATTTTTACATTTTGAAAGTCTGAATAGTACAAGTACTGAAAATAAATTTAGAACTATAATCTGGGATTCGTAGTAGAGTGGTGGTAGAACTACTAGGTGCACCTAGGTCGCAACCTTTATCAGTTGAGGACAGTTCCTGATAAAGGGTACTTCTGTCAATGAGTGTGGTTCCTGACAGAAGGTTGAGTGTTATTGTGAATGTTTCCTCCGGATGAAAATGCTAGGAAGAGAACAGGAAATTTAGTTCCCTTCGGTGAGTGCAGTTCTCGAAGGTGAGGATCGGGCTACCCTCCAGTTGAGATTTATCCTCTGGAGCGGGAACACTGTTTTCTCAATTTAGGTTCTCCCCTATATATTGATGGATCCTAGGGAATCATACTTTGATTAAAGTATTATTGAACATACTGTTATTTCATATTATGTAAATTATGATTATAAAGTAAGAATTATTTTCTTTCCTGAAGGTAATGTGCATTAGGTGCTTACTATGTTTAGTAGTACAAAAAAATGATATGTCACATTATTTTAGCGGTAATGCACATTACAGGATGGGGTTTATGTATCAATCTGTAAGTTTGATTTCCATTCACTGAGTCATTGGACTCACCCCTCATTTTAACATTTTCAGATCAACAGATTGGGGATTTACCTTTAGCTCTGCCTGCACCTTTTGAACTGGCTGAGTGACTTGGCAGGAAATCATCTAAATAGTAGTAGTATTAAAAGTTACTTGGGGATTGTGGACAATGTTGGATAGGTTTAATTGCATTTTAATTTATTTTCATGGTCTGTAAGTTTAAATTGCATAGTTACGTGTAATTTGAATATACAGTCCATGATGAACTTTTACTACTTTTCTGATAAGCCACTGAGACTTCTGGTTGATGGTGGGCATGTCCACCTTGTTTTATTTGCAGATTTGTACCCTGGGATAGTTCATATTTCAGGAGAAATTCCGCCAAAATTTTCAATAAATTATAGACTTAGAAATTATTTTATGGAAGTGTGTTTTAGTTTCATTATTTATTTAAGGAGGATTTTCAATGGTATTATCTGCATTGGTATTTTAGGCTGGTAGGTAATTACGCCGGTCACGTGTCCTAAATTAGGGCGTGACAGTATAAAGGAATGAAAATAGGCCAGGCCTGCATGACAAAGTCATAGCATGAGTCTAGCCTGTTGGCCTACTACAAGCCAGAAAATAGGTCTGGCCTGACATGTTTATAAAATCTGATAAATCTGACCTTACCTGTTGGCCTATTTAGGCCTATCAAAAAATAAGCCAAAAATAAACCTTGACCTACCAGTCCAAAAATAGGCCTTAGTCTACAAGGTCAAATATAGACCAATGCTTATTTTTGACCTACACAAATAAATATAAGCCAATGTCTTTTTATGAGAATTTTAATTGCAAAAAAATATTTTAAATATATAAAATTAAAAAATATAAAAATATAAAATATATTATACTATAAAAATAAATATAGGCTGACTTGTAAACCTATAGGCTAGGCCTTTACCTATTTAATTAAATAGCCTTATATAAATGCCTTGACCTGGCCATTTGCTAAATAGGCTATGCCAGGCCAGGCTGTAAGTCCCTGCTAAGCCACCTAGTTTACTTCCACCTATACTTGTGTCAATTGATGGTTACGAAAGTTCACAAATACTATATTTGCAAATTGGACAAATCAATGTTCAACATTGACTTCTCGTAATTTTAAGAATTATCAAAAGTACAATCACGGGTTTTTAGTGAAATGACTTCATGATTAATAAAATTAAATTATTTTAATAAGATTAAAATAATCACAAATTTATTGGAGCTTGAAATTCCAATGTCCAAATAGATTCCACACCTAATTTTAGAAAATTCAATGCATATTAAGTTGGAATAGATTTAAAATGAAGTTAATTAGTAACATTTTAGCTAATATCTTTATTATTTAGAAAAATAGTTATTTTAGGACAAATGTTGTCCTAATCATGCTTGAAAATGTAAGAAACATTTTTATTATCAAAGAAACCAAAATAATTCACATTAGTTGTCTAATTTAAACAAGTGTTGTTTTATTTAAACAATAAAATTTTAAGACAAATGTTTGTCTTAATTGAGACAAGTTTTATCTTAATTTAGATAACTTTTATCTTAGAAATTATTTTTTAATTTAACTACTTTAAATTAATATTTAAATTGCTCACATATTTAATTTGAAGAAGTTGATTAAAATTAAATTAAATCCATATTTAATTAGAAATTTTTGCTATAACATTTTATTATGATAAAATTAATTTAATTAATTATTTATCCTAATGTTGTTGCAAATATTAAATTGTTCAAATTTGTAAAACAATCACCTCTCCATGTGATGGGAAGGTGTACGGCCAAAGGAGGAGAATTGGTATTTGACATGGTTAAATATATTCTCTCTTAATTATCCTAATTATTTAAGTGAATAACGATTAGAAATTAAAATAATTTTAATTTCTTAGGTAACATGCATTCACTAGGAAACTAAGTCAAAAGGATTTAATTAAATAAAATTCATTTATTTGAATTTTTAATTCATGCATGATCAATTAGAAAACCTCATATTTTATTTAATTGTTAAATAAAATATGTTATTATCACAATTAATAATATGATTATTAATTGATAAATCATTAAATAATTGATTATCTAATATTCCCCATTAGTAGCCATGAGAATCCCTAGTGGTTAGAGATTGAATTTTTGAATTACATTTAAATGCTCTCACATTACCTAAGGTTAGCATACTATATATATGCAACCCCTCTCTCTTGTGACAGTACAAGGAAATATTTGAGAAAGAAAAAAAGTGAATTCTTTGGTGTGCCACTACAGAGTTCTTCATGCCATACTAAAAGAAACAAAGGGAAATGCTTTCTAATTTACTTAGAAAGCTATCAATTATTTTCTTTCATCTCTTGTTTATTCCAATCACTAAGCCTATTTACCGTAGGTTCCGTAGATTGGTGCTTCCCAAATAATAGGCGGTCAGTACACTTGATTGAAAAGTATATTACAAGATTAAAATGACTACAAAAGGTATGTGAAATTCTTGTCTATTTTACTTCTCTTTCTAGCTATGAGTTATTTAGCTATGTGTTTTGTTTCCGCTTGTTTACAAGCTTAAATGTTTTTAAAAATTTTAAAACTCATGCTTGTAACGTAAACACTTAAGATAAACATCTAGATCCAACATCTTCTCCCTGGCAAACAAGTTGTGGGATGTAAATGGGTCTATGCAGTGAAGGTTAATCCTAATGGTTCAATTGCTCGCCTCAAGGCCGGCCTTGTGGCCAAGGGATATGCTCAGACGTATGGTGTTGCCTACGATGAGACGTTTGCCCATCTTGCCAAATTAGCCTCTGTTCATCTGTTTATCTCTCTGGTTGCTGCCCGGCACTGGCCTCTTCATCAGTTAAATGTTAAGAATACATTTTTGCATGGTGATCTCTAGAAGGAGGTCTATATTGAGCAACCACCTAAACTTGTTGCTCAGTGGGAGATTGGTATAGTTTTTCGATTAAGCAAATCGTTGCATGGGTTAAATAATTCCGTCGAGCTTGGTTTGGGAGGTTGAGTGAGCTAGTTCCTGTTTGGGTGTATTATGATGGTGGTATATATAGATGATATCGTAATAACAGAGAGTGACAAGTGTGGTATAGATACACCTAAGAGCTTCCTTCAATCCAAATTTCAAACTAAAGACTTGGGCTCCCTTAAATATTTTCTGGGGATTGAAGTAAGTCACAACAAGAAGCGTATTCTTTCGTCACAGAGGAAATATGTCTTGGATTTGTTGACTGAGATAGGATTACTTGGAATCAAACCGAGTGAGACTCCTATGGCCCCAAATTTGAAACTCACAACAAATTATGGTGAATTATTGACAAATCCAGAAAGATATCGAAGACTAGTTGGAAAGTTGAACTATCTTACTGTTACTCATCCTGACATCTCATTTGCAGTAAGTATTATGAGCCAGTTCATGGCATCCCCTCGTACTGTTCACTAGGATGCTGTACAAGGTATTTGAAGAGTGCGCCCAAACGTGGACTTCTTTATAGTGATCATGAGCACTGTAGAATTGAAGGCTTCTCTGATGCTGATTAAGCTGGGACACTTATTGACAGGAGGTCCACATCTGGATATTGCATATTTGTGGGAGGAAATCTTGTATCTAGGAAAAGTAAGAAGCAAAATGTGGTAGCACGATTAAGTGCAGAATCTGAATACTAGGCCATGGCCCAAGCTACATGTGAACTTATGTGGGTTGTTCAATTATTAGATGAGGTTGGTTTTAGAAGTTCGGGCCCTATGAAGTTACGGTGCGATAATCAGGCAGCTATTCATATTACCTCAAATCTAATTTTTCATCAGAGGACAAAGCATATAAAGGCTGATTGTCATTTCATTTAGGAGAAGATCTAACGTGGCCAGATATCCACGAGCCATGTGAAAACTGGAGACAACTTACTGATGTCTTTACTAAGTCACTTAATGGGTCCCAGATCCAATACATTTGTACCAAGTTAGGTATGGTTGATATATATGCTCCAACTTGAGGGAAAGTGTTATGAGCTAATTATATTTAGCATTTGTATGCCATGACTATAGCCCTAGTAGGCTTGGGTAACCTACTATTTTATTATAAATAGGCACACTAAGGTTCTGACTAATACAAGTAAGTAATCCCATTCTTATTTTCCTCTCTTACTTTGTTACAAGTTATTTAGAGATGAAGGCCATTTCAATGGTTCACCTGACAGCTTAAGCCAATGCTAGCATATGGTGAGTGATAAAACTGTAACCTTTCCCACCTTTGTACACGAAAGGCAGAAGGTCCATTCAACAAAAAAATCAATTGGCAAAAGAATTCCTTGTTTTCTACCAAAGAATTAACAATGTTTAACATAAACCTAACATAACTTCTTTTTCTAACAATCAATAGTTCTATAACAATTAATGCTGGTACGCAATCAAAGTCTGCTTGTTTTCCCTCTTCTTGATTGGTAAGTAAACAACTATCCCTACATGTTCGAACAGCTAGCACTTTGCAAAAAAAAAGGGGGGGGGGGGGAATAGAAGAATTAGTTGGAAAATAGTTAACAGCTGGAAAAAAAAAAAAGCAAGTACAAAATAGTACAGAATCATATATCTCAATAAAATACCTTCTCCTGGACAGGAATTTTGTCATCAAAAATCTGTGCTGCATCTTCAGGCAGTAGATGTCTGTGCCTCTCTGTTTTTGACCTTTCCAACTTAAACTGTCCTGAGGATGACTCTATCTTATCTGCATGTGATATTTCTGCTGGTAACGTGTTCATTTTAGACAAATTCCTGCCAGAAACACCTAAATAAGGAGAAAACAAGACTATCATAGGCATAGCTCAGAATTGTGCAACAAAATTAAAATATTAAAAAAATATTTATTTATAAAAATGTTAAGAGATCCTTGGCAAAGTTTACAGTGAATCCATCATCTTGATGACCACATCAACTGAGCAATATGCTTATTCCATGTGTTTGTACATAGAAAAGAACATGAATAGTAGTAGTTAAAAAAATGTGGAAGGTTTTTCACTGATACGCAACTAGACAATGTTGCTACCAAAGATCAACAACTCTAAATTTATATAAAAAATGCATTAATTAGTAGTAGACTAAATTATGAGAAAAGTTTGGAGAAGACATTATGAAGCTAAGAGAAGAAGAAAAGGTAAACTCCAAAATCTAAGAACAGGAGAAGAGAGCAGAAGATAAATAAGTGTAGAAGCACTAATCTGCTTTTTAGCAAAGACATGCCATGATCCTTGGAAAGCACATTCTGGAATAATCTAATTTTTATACAGTCATTGATTCTATTTGCCATATGCTAAAGAGAAGATAAATTAATATCAGATGGTGGGTGTTGATAGGGCTGTCTGTCTCAACAGTTCACTTTCTGATGCTGCTTAATGGCTCTGCTACTAACAATTATGTGGCCTTATATCTCTATTTTTCTTTCTTTTCATCTTAAAGTGAAAACCCTGAGTTGGTATTTTGCAAACCTTGAAACTTGTTGAACTCCTTGTTTTACATAGGAAGTCATTTGAGGTCAAGGATATGAGGAACTCATTTGATTTTTGCACTTGCAGGTGTTGGCAATTTATTTTGCAATGCAATCTTAATACAATTATAGTATCTTCAGACTTCAGTATATTTGGTTTTACCCAATCACTTTATTCAGCCTCAAGCCCAAGTAGTCAAATCATCCTATCTTTGAGAAATGGGTTGTGAAGCTGTTCATGCCTTATGAAATAAGGTAGAGTGAGTTAGCTTCTCTAGCAAAAGTCAGTAGGATCAATGTCTTGGCAGCAGCTCTGAGGCTGTGAATGTGATCAAAGGCTTACTTGCTTTCAGAAAAAGGTTCTTCATTTGACACAACTAACATTTATGGTCCTATCACTGAAGGAATATAAAAACAGGTTCAAACATTAAAATAAAGTCATATGTGCCTGTGCAACACAGAAGATTTTTTTAAGAAGGTAACAAACCCTCTTAATGATCTCTGTATGTCAGTTTTCCAACATAAGTATCAGTAAATAAGAGACTGGATAGTGGAAAGTGTTTCCTCCTCATTGACATTTATGAGCCCATGCCTTTCTTGATTCCCCCACAGTTCAATATTTATGTGACAAGGAGTTAGTCCGTTGCTTGGTTCCTAGGACTATGAAATCATATCAGAAGGCATATTGGCGCCACCTATCATGAATAGCCTAGCTAAGGATATCCTGCAACGTTAACAAAAAATACGTGAACCTCTTTGGGGTGGTGCTAACTATCACGAATAGCCTAGCTAAGGATATCCTCCGCTAAAGCTAGACAACATAAAAAATACCATAAGTGCAATGTTAACAAAAAATATGTGAATCTCTTGGGGGTGGATTACAAAGGCAGCTTAATGTGTTTGGTGTGGTATATACCCTCATTTACATCACTTTTTAACTGGAAAGAGGATTTTCAAAAAGGGAGGTACAAAATGTACATGGAAAACTTTCACTATTAAAGCTTCGGTTAGAGTTCATGTAACAAAGGGAGATGAATTCTCCTTGGAAGGCACCAAAAAGTCCTTATTAGTGCGGAAAGAAGCTCTGTGTATTTGTGTGTGTCTGTGCGCACGCATGTATGCGTGTATAAATATAAGGAAATTTATTGATACAAGTGAAGAGTGGTGTATACATAAGAAGATTTATCTTGTTAACAGATTCTAGGCGTAGAGGTCAAATGATGCATTATCTCTTCACCTGTTTATCGTGCCTTGACAACATCAGGAGTAGATTAAGAACTTTTACAGAGTAATGAGTTTGTCAACATCTTTCTACTCAGCTGAGCTATCTTTGTTGGATTGGATAATTTCAGCCAATCATCGTGGGATCTGTTTAGTTGTTGACTCGTTGAGATGGTTCAGGCAAAGACTGCTCAGTGCTTCTTGTCATGAATCATGCATATGATTGAAACTTATCAATGATTATCCAAAGTGTTGTAATTCCAATGCAGAGATGAAGGGACACTCTCTGAGGATGCTGTTCTCCTAGAGTTCTTATTCTTCTTTCCCCATGTTCCTTTCCCCCTTAATTCTTCCAGCTTAAAACTTGTATTCATTTTTATTCATTTCTTCTGATTCTTAGAGGACTTTCTGTTGGTATACTTCCCCTTTAGCATCTTTAATAATAGTAGTGTACTCATGAATAGGAGGCAAGAGAAAATTACACAACTAAATAGGAAATTATAAAGTGAAGGATGCCATGAAAGTAAGGATGATGCAGAAGAAGAGTGGTAGGATAAAAACTTAGCTCAACGGCCAAGTGGAAAGTGCTGGAATCTACGTTCCAAGTGTAAAAATACTGTAGCATGAATAGTACCTTGAGAAAACAGAGCTATCGGGCTCAAAACAGAGAAGAAATTCTGATATTCCAAAAATGATAGTTCCAGATTACAGCCAATAGACTAATATAGAAATGTCTAGGAACCCAAAATTACAGTTCTGCCCTTGACACTTAGCAACTATTACAGAACTAGAAATACATCATATAAAACATACAACACATAATTAACAAACACTACAAATAAAAGACCAAACAGAGAAACAACAGTAAACTTAAAGAAACCACATTCATTTCTTTAATTTTCTTCATATCCAGGCAGGACAGGTAGACTAAGGCATGATGTCCTACATCAAAGGACGCCAAAAAGGATGCCAAATATGATGTTACACTGCTGAAACTTGAAAAATGCTTGGGATAGGTTAGCATTAATGGGCAGACAATCCCTTCAACAAGATTTAGGGGTTAGTCAAGTAATTTATGCATATATATATATATATATATATATATATAAGAGAGAGAGAGAGAGAGAGAGAGAGAGAGAGAGAGAGAGAGAGAGAGAGGGAAATTTGAAGAATTAAGAAAATATTACAATCACACCATGGTAGAATTGGTATATTACAAAATAAGATGGTTCACTCTAGATTCTATTTTCTTTCTTAGAGAATCAATGAGAAGATTCACAAAAGTGAAAGAGAGACCTCCTAATGATTTTCCTCAAGTAGGGAAAACATTGTTTAGGTTGTAGTGGAAAAAGCTTGCTATGTTTGGAAGTTTCTTAGAGATCGGAATGGAACAAAAAGGGATGGGAAGGAACGGAATAAACTTACTCTCTCCCAGATTTGAAGTTTTATATGAAAATGGACAGAAATTTCCTTCCCTTTGTTTGGAAGTTCATATATAAGTGAACGGTACTCCTTTTATTTACAATAGAATAAAAATTCAATAGATATCATTATATATATACATTTCATAATCAATTTAAATGTGAAAAAACAAATCAATTTACAACTCCAAATTCATAATTCCCATAATAACACAACATAAACGAAAATCAGATTTGGGGATGACAATTTAACTTATTTTATACATGATTTGAGGGAATGGATGACAATTTCATATGAAAAATTAGATTTGTGAATGAAAATTCAATATAAAAAACCATATTTGAGGAAAGGGATTAAGTGAAAGTTACTTGCTAGCAAAAATATGAATTTAAGGAATAAATACATAGCAGTAAAAATGTCAATCAATAAATAAAAATAAAATGTTCCCCTCTTTACCCCCAATTTGGGAGGGAACAAAATTTGGTGTTTTGAGGGGGAAGGGATGAGAATGGTTCCCCTCCTATTCCAGCCCCTTTTACTTTTAAAACTTGGAAATAAGGAAAAAGTTCCTCTTCCATTGATTCCGATTTCCAGTCATCCGGTACCAAATTACTACCATTCCCATAATCTTTCATCCTCAATTCCCCGTGTATGTACCAAATTTTCTTTTTAATCTTCAATTCATATCTCTGAATAGCTAAATTCCGCTTGTCACCAACTTGTCAACTAAATTCCAATTAGTTACAGTAAATCTTCACCACGTCCCCATGTCAAATGCTTTTTTCATCTATTGCATAACGTGACCGTTATGGGCTCAATACATAAACTCAAATTGAAATTTTCACGATTTGATTTGGTCCTTCATACAATTCCTGACAAGCAAGCATAGAATTCGGAAATAAAGAAAACAGAAAGAGTTTCAACTTTCAGGAAAGAATCTTGGGATTCTGTTTTCGCAAATCAACCACCCCAAATAACAAGTGTCTGAAAGTAAATCATAACGTATTTTTCTTCCTTACACTTGTTCTCTCTCTATTGCTAAATGATTTCTTAAGTTACAAAACACAAGCTCAACACTTAAGAGACCAAATTCTACTAACCTGAAGAGCTACTGCCACCATTATCAA
>JASKGM010006040.1:0-11538 GCA_034509205.1 Ceratonia siliqua
CAAAAACACAAGTATCCAAGAGTAAGGAAGTAATATCAGGTATCCTAAGAGTAGAAGTTTCCATTCACGTTGTCAACTAGAAACTAAAACAATGTTAGGCACCAAGACAGAATATTTAAATATCCAGAACCTACAACGTCAAGAGATGAACATCATTATATTAAGCAACCATGAATTATAACATTTAAGTATCCACCCGAAACCAGGGTACCTAAACTTAAAGGTTAAGCATTCACCCCGTGTAAAGTCACAACCATAAAAATTTCAGATTCAAGACTTTTCAAACCCCTAAGTTTCCTCATCCATAATTTCCTAGATTAATTTCCCCAGATTAACTTTGAATGTATGGGCATCAATCAAAGAACAAATTCATCATAAGAATTCCTCCTCTCAAACTTTGAAATTTAGAGTCCATGATCACCTCAATCAGCCAAGTAATTTGTCCAAGTTCATAAATAATAATTTACATTCCCAATCACAAAGGATTTAAAGACCAATAATAAGATCCCTTGGACTGGAAATTTTAACAACATAGCACAAAAACCATAGCTAAAATTTCATTTAAATTGCTAGGAAATCAAGAACCAAAACTTTTCCTTAAATTTACATCAAACTTCATCGTACAAATAAACTAGGAATGAACCCAAGTCATAAAGCTCAACAGGACCAAAACCAAGCTTCCATCATCAAGAATCACCAGACATTAACTTATTAACTATCATCCAATTCGAAGATATGAACCTATTTAATCAGTTTCCCACAAAAATTTAAAACTAACCCACCAAGGGATCTAGACACTGAATCATATTAATGATTAAAGGAATTTGGATTCAACATCCAGCAACCACCCCCATAATTGATTTTTACCACCCAAACTCGAAGACATTGAATGCCCAAACTCTCATAACAGCGTAAGAAAAGTCCCCCAAATCGAATCCCTAATCAGAATAGAGTTCAAACATCTATTCCATTAAAGAATCCAAGCAGCCATCAACTCACAAAACTGAGATTAAACCAAAATAAAATTTCAAGATCAAACTGACTAGTCTAGCCATAATGACTAAAGCATACGGAAGCTACTATATAAACTCCAGGGAATCACTACAATGTCATAAAGCCCATTGACAAATTCAGAACAAACCATGCATCAAAAGTTCAGTGCTAACTAAGTTAAACCAATAGATACTTATCTGCCACATCCTACAGCTGACTAGGATTAGCCTAAAATCTGAGTTAGTACAAGTTGTACACCTTTGGAGGTTGACCGGAAATGAACTCAACTCCAGAGTACAGGGAGTTTAGCGGAGCAGAGCCACGCTTCAGAGACGGAATAATAGAGATTCTGAAGTAAAGAGCTTGCTCAGTTAGTTCCTGCTATAAAAAATCGAATCATGGACGACGTACAGGGAGGAGCTAGAGGGGAAGGTATTTAACTGAATGTTCTGGAATACTTGAAGGAAATATGTTTGAAACGGAGGAGGAGGAGAATAGGCAAGTATTCTAAAAGGGATTTTACTAAATGCTTTTACTGGATATTCTCGCTTCTTGGTCCAGCTCAATTGAACCGATTCAACCCTGCCCATTTAATCTTAGCACAACCTAGAACCCCTTTTACCTACCCCTAAGGGCGTCACTTTACCCCATTTCCATTCACCCATCCTGAAACACTAGCAAAGGCCCCTAATTTCCTACCCCAATGGTGCGTCGTCCCTATCCTAGCTATCCTAGCAACCCATGGCCACCCAACACCACAGAATGGTCCCCCATTTTATCCTCTGCCCTTCGTCGTTCTCTCTGCATTACGTCCCTTCCCTTTAGGTTCTTCTTCCCTCATCTGTTACTTTCTTCCCCCATTTTTTTGCTCAAGCCGAAATCCCTGTACTTCTCTGGTCTAAGCATCTTTCTCAACATTTGGTCTCCTATTTTTGGTTCTCTCTGTACCAGCCATGCGCGATAATCATCTCTGCTATGGCGATTTGTGGCTGCGTGTTGGCCCTATTTACAGGATCGATGGAGAAGCGCTGCGATTTGGTCTTCTCTGGAGGTCTATAAATGGCGAGGAGGGGGATTTGAGAGGGGAGAGGATTTCTTTTGAAGATTGGAATCGAGAGGATTATCAGAACTTGGGGTTTCTGAGGCAAGTTCCAAGTTCTTTGGTGCGGTATTTCAAGCAAGGTAATTTTTCTGTCCATGTTCCTCTAGCATGTGGCTGATATGGTGTTTTAGGGAGCTATGATGGTGGGGTTTGGAATTTGAACGATGTCAGTTTAAATCCATAGCCTATGAGCAAAGTGATTCTGTGTTCTGCGAGGATCCATAGGTTTACTTCTGATTTCAGAATTTGATTTATCATTCTCGGTGCCTTTGGTTTGGTATTTTATTGTGGGTCAAACTCTATTTTAGCTCTGGATTTACCTTCTTAAGTCCACAGTTTCAAAATAAATTGTGTCCGGTGGATGCTGGCCTATTTCCTTCTTTTACAATCTATGGTTCTCACTGATGCACACTTGCGAATGTATATGGGCTCTACATGAGTTGTACATTGAATATTTAAACTGGATTGTTTGGTAACCTAGATTCCCACTCTTAACCCATGGTTTCGATTGGCATTTCGAAGTAAAATCAACACAGGGTCTGGATTTATATAGGATTTGATGTCTGTTTAGGATCAACTTAATACAGGGGAATCTGGTAATTATGATTAGGCCGATTCGAATAGGTTGATTAAACTATATGGGTGTGAGTTTGTTAATATCCATTGGATCATATGGCTATTGTTTGTAAGATTGTTACTGATGCTGGCCTATGATATCTATTGGTATCAATATATCTTTAAGCCTTTTAAACACACCTTGACAAATTTCAAAAATGGTTGGTATTGGATACATTTTCAACTCTGTTGTCCTATAAAATATGGGTACAGTGATAAATGGGGAACACTTTGTGCTCTTGAGCTCACAATCTCTCATGCTCCCTACCATATTTTGCATTTGTGTTTTCTTCCGCTTAATCTTAATGGTACATTTGCACTAGAATGCTTTTCTTTCAAATTCTGGCCTGTATTGACTAAATTACATCATTGAATGTCTTCTCTTTTAAATTTGGGTTGTATAATGGATTCCTATGATGAAGTTGTAATGAGGTATACTTTTGCCATGTTTGTAACTAATTATGTTCATCCTTTTTTATTTGGGGTTAAGGCAAGAATCAGGTTTACTTGTTTATTTCCTTCCTTGTTTTTATGTTTTTATTTTTATTTTATTTATTTATTATTATTGTTATTATTATTATATATTTTTTATCCTTTTAGATTTAGGTTGTTCCTTCATGCTCATATGAGGTTTTATTCCATTTCTTTAGTATCCTGTGTGTAGATTTTTGAAAATTAGAAGAGTAAATAAAAAAAGTAGAATTAGGAAATTCAATTGAGCTGAAACCGGTTTTTGGCTCCAAATGCCTAAAAAATTAAACCTTTTAAAGAATTTTAAAGTCAGTAAGAGATCATTAGATTGGATCTCTATGTTGCAATCTAATTTGAAAATAATTTGAGGTCCAAGGCTCAAAGTTCTTTTGAAAGAAATGCAATACAATGCAGGGGACTTTTAATTAGTTTTGTTAAAGGGCCCCAATCAAATTTGAACTTTCAAAATTAAGTTTCAAGGCCCATTTAAATTTTCCCAAAAGGGTTTTAAAGACCCATTTAATTTAGTTCTTTAAATTGGGTTTCAAAGGCCCATTTGAATTGACTTTAAAAATAGGTTTCAAAAGGGTTCATCAAGATTATTTTGAAATAGAATTTTAAAAAGCCCAATTAAAGGTTGTAAGTGAAAAAAGAGGGGTCCAATATCCTTGAAATTATTTTTGGAAATTTCATTCTAATTTTTCTCAACAATTTGGGTCTGACCCATACTTTCAAAAAAATGTTCTTTTTACCTCAATACTTTCAAAAATTTGAGTTTGGCCTCAATATTTTCAAAATTTTGATTTTTGGTCACAATACTTCCAAAATTTTGATTTTGACCCTAAATATTGTGGAAATCACAAATTTCACCCCAAAGCTTTTGAAAATTAAATTTTGACACAGAGTACATGATCCTCAACTCCCTTCGAACATTATGTGGAGAATTGTTCTCTCTTAATGTTGAGCTTTATGTGGAAATACATTTCTCATATTGTCTTATCTCTCTTAAAATTTTGCGTGAAGAGTTGTTTTCTCACACCATCTGAGATTGCTTCTATCCTGGAAGGGATCATATATCCTTTATAGACAAATTCTAATCAAAATTAATTTAAATTACTTGAATCTTGATTCTCTTGGGGGTACATAGGCACTTACACAGTAAGGCAGATATAGTTATTTCATCTTTTTATCATTTCGTTATATTAACAACAAAATGGGTAATTAAAATTAAAGTAAATTAAAGCATAAACAATTTAGGATAACCATTCTTAGGGATGGATGCTATGGGTTTTCTAACACCTTTCCCACACATAATTAGAATCCCGAACCCTTCCTCTGGTTCCAAGGACTAGTATTTAGTTTTTAAAAGATTCCAATTATCTTTCTAATTAATTGGTGCAACTCCATTTTTTATACCAGTGTTTTTTCCCTTCCGTCACCTTACGGTCATGATAGTGTTTTTTTCTCGATCATCACGTCGTAGCAAAAATTATCTTCGATGTGGTTTTATATATCATTTGGTACTTTTGAAATATGAATATGATGTAGAGAATTGGCAATCCTTTCAATAATTTTCTCCATATAAACCCTCCTACATATAAATTTGTTTCAGTATATTATTTCCTTTTTTTCTTCTTTACATTTTTTTAAAATACAAATATGCATGCTGGTAGTCTATTGTCTACTGATAGAAATAGAATTATTATGTTATTTTGTAATGAATTATAGTTTGTTAAGTTGATTATTCCGTTCCATATAAAGAGCCTTCCTAGCTTGAGTCTTGAATTCCTTTATGTGCTAAAATTTCATGCAGATGCAATTTTGCATTCCTTTAGTGGAACTCTTGTTGAAGATGGCAGTGAATGGAGATGTTATGCATGAATATATAAAGATTTACGAGCTTCAAATACCTTATTCATCTGCAGTTATTAATATGTGAAAGAAATAATCTAGTTGTGGGAAGACTTTCCATTCTTTGGTATATTTGGAAAGTTGGTTTCAATTGGCATCTCTGCAAATTAATTCATATACTAAAAAGACTTTTATGACCATGGAGTTCCATTTAAACTTGGTGGACATGGATCCTACCCCTATTAAATTAATGAAGGTTATAGAACTTCTCTTGATGTTTTACATTTCCATTTTGTCATTTTCTTTCAAGCGTTAATCATTTTTTTGTTTGGTTCTATTTAAATTTAAAATTATGTTTTACATTCTCTTCTAGAACCTAGAATGATTTAAGGTTCTTTCATAATGAAATGAATCAACTTTATCTTCTATGTTCTTTTTCTCTTTCTGCTGATATAATTTTTGCCGTTTGCATATTTCCTTCCTAGTCTATACACCAATGTGCTTTTCCTCATATGCTTTCAATTAATTTCTTGAAATTGAATTTCTTTCATTCTACTTTGTCAGGGTTGATAAAGCTCAATTATATGTCACACACCAATGTTTGACATCGATGCCAATGAGAAAGAATACAAGCCAAAACATAATCAGAGAAGGCTTGCAAAAGAACAATACGCAAAAAAATTTCTCTAATCAAGTTATCAAGGCAAACTATTAATTTCATTGCAAAAAAACTTGGCCACTTTTAGGGTCCCTTTTCTGACTTCCCAATCACACTAAGTTGAGGATCTATGAAAATCTCTAATGGTCAAAATAAGTACCTACATTGATGGGGAGTAATCTTGAACAGAATGTGATGAGTAATATTGTCCATTCATCTGAGAAATAACTACCTGTCAAAGACCAAGTACTAAACTTCATAAGAACTATCATGTTAAGAATGTCCACACCTAATAGCCAAGTTTTTTCACTAACTCTCTCATGATTAAATTCTAAGCAGAAGGAAATATGAATTATAGACAGTAAATGCATAATTCATTCAATTTATGTGCTTATCATCCAAAGGCTTCAATCATTCGATCAGACATACAATCTTTCACTTCATAAGCTTGCCCGCTTATCACTACTTTAATAGACATAAAATTGTTAACAATTTCCCATTCAAAATAATAATAAAAGCTAGGAAAACTTAGTAGAATCCAACCGCCCCCTTTTTTTCCTTTCAAACAAATAATGCCCCATTCTAGTTTAACCTCAAAATAAGGAAACCACAGAAATTTCAAGAGTCCCTTCCAATGAACTTTACACTTCTGGTAGCAATTCAGCTTTAGAGAATCAAAAAGCATAATGAACTAGCAATCTTAGCAAACTGATGATCAAAGAATGGAAATCGTCTTCCAAGGGCATTATATTGATAAAAGGGGAAAGTAGTGATTACCTTGGAGGATTCGAATGCTTTCGCGATTGAACAGTGTGAGGAGGTCTATGACGGTGTTACAAGATCCTCTTACTCCTTGGTATTTGGTATGGGACAAGTATCAAGGCAGCCCCACATCGCCCATGTGTTGGGTAATGTGGAGGTTTACTTTAAGCACTCTCTCCTCAACAACTACCTTATTTGGTATGGGACAAGTGTTGAGAAAGTCCCACATAGCCCAGCTATTGGGTAATGTGGGCGATTATAACACCTTAGGCACTCTCTCCTTAAAGACTAGCTTTTGAGGGTGAGTTCTACTTAAAGTGTTATAATAGACAGAAAAAGCCGAGTAAAGGCTAGAAGACGAAAAAATGATGGTGGATGACGTTGACTCAACAACCACCATCGACTGTTGAGCATGATGAGATAGCCAAATGGGGAGTGGAGTTAATTTTAAATGTCACCGTTTTGAGTGGATTGGGCAAAGGACAAAGAGACGACATGTTTTTGGAGATAGGGATGGTAAGGTGGAAGCTGACATTGTAATTATGTCACCTAGGATTGTTATGTAAATATTTAAATGCTATGTCAGACTCTCATTTAACACTGTTAGTTAATAAATTAATAGGAATGAAAACTATAAGGACTCTAATGACTAAAATTAAACTATAAGAACCAAACCTTATATTAATCCAAAATTATTTAATAAAAAAATTAAAAAATACAATAAATATTTTATAGTTTAAAAAAAAGGAATAGTGAAATAAATATATTTTTATAAATTTTAACAAACACTAAACAAATATTTAAAATAGAAATATTATTTATTTTTAAAAAATTTTAAAATAAAATAAAAAATATATATAATGATATCAAGAGACCAGTTTTTATTAATTGTTACAAAATATCAATATAAACCACGAAATTTTTTTATGTAAATTACATTCCGAGACTTTGCCCAATAACTTTTTGGTTGTATTGATCAATACAATTATATTTTATTTTATTTTTTTATGTCTGTACTAATATTCTAAAAAAATTACAAAGTTCATAAATAATTAGATATAGTTATTATTATTATATATAGTAAAATTTAAAATAAAATTAATAAAAAGTATTAGCCAACTAATTGATTCTTAGTTTTCTATATTTTTATCAAAATTTTAATATAGTTTCTAATGTATCTTTTGAAGATACATAAAAAATAAATTGTAATGCTCCTTTTCTTATGACATGTTTGGTATCACATGATTGAGCGAGAATTAAGTATTGTTTTGCTCAAATAAATTAAGTAAGTGGCTACAAGGGGTGGAAGGGTGGTAGTATTTTTTTTTAGAGGAATTAATAAATTCATTTCAGAAAAAAAATATAAATACATATATATATATATATATAATAATAATAATAAATAAATATATGTATATAGATGCACTTAAATTTGAGAACGCTCTAGATTTATTGAGCCATTTATGTGGCTGTGTTCCGGAGGCAAACGTTGGGAGTGCTTGGCTGGGAAGATGAGAATTTGTCTCCTTCTCCAGCCTAGCTTTACTTATTTCTGATAACTTTTGTTTCTCATTTCATTTCAGTGTGTTCGGCTGCTCCATTTCCGTGGGTTGTTGCTCTGCTTTCATCTTTTTTTCTGCTGTTTTACCCCATGTTACTCGGATTCTCCTCCTATAATTTTTGCTCAGGTTTCTACTGTAAGTGTTGTTCGGTTTGTGCTTTATTTTCTTCCCTGCTTGGTTGTTCAAGTTCTTTGTTGTTTACTCTGTTGATCTACTGTTCTGTGGCTCTAATATTGCTCTGTTGTTCGGTTTTAAGCCATTTTTCTGCTGTCCAATTCTATTTTTCTGCTGTTTAGTTTGTATAATTGCTTACCTTCCATTCTTGGTCTGTCGAAAACCATGGTTGCATGAAATCAGTCCCTTTCTTCAAGTTTGCATTTCAGTAGCTTCATCTTTGTTCTAAATAACCATAATCTCCTCTCATTTCCTTTGTATTATGGTTAGCTCCAATATTTTCGGGGAAGCACGCAAATTTGTGTGGTATTGATGGCTAAAATGTTGAGACTATCTTGAAGTTTAAGAGCTACCACTAGGTAAATTCCACTTGACATTAAATAAGTTTTGAATAGTTAGAAATAAGCATTTTAGAGAAATAAAGTCTTTTAAGCTGTAATTAGCAAGTAAATGGTTAAGAAGATAAATTTTTGGGTTCATGATTTTAACCAACGTAAAGAAAGGAGGAACACCTCCAGAATTCCAATTAAGGAATTGGCTTCATGAGGATCTCTAAAGAGGAAGATAACTTTGCTAGTAAGAGTAAGGTTTTCACACTTTTAAATAGGTAATGGAACTCCCCACTTTTAAATGTTAATTTTTTTCCATTATTAGAATATATTAGATATATGAAAATTAATGTTTAAAGGTTTGAGATGAAAATGCCCTTTTATTTAATTTGACATATTGTAACATAATACTTTCTGATTTCATTAATTACATAAAGTAATTGGGCATTATTTAAAATTTTATCTTACCTCTGTATTAAAATGTATGAACATTGAGAATTATCTTGATTTTTGCAATTATATGTTAGTTAGACGTTTTTTTGTTTATTTATTTTATTTTCTAGTATTCTTTCTTTATCTAAATTCGTATTGTAACTATATTGAGTTATGGAATTATAAATTGGTTTTGATGGATCCTTAGCTGTTTCCATAGAGAAACCCTAGGTGCACATACCTTATTTGGATGTCCATGGACCATTTTATGGAATGTTACCATCCATGAGCTTGGCTTCGGATTTGAAATATCTATTATTTGTATATGACTAGGAGCTCTGCTCTTATATGAACATTGGTTACATGTTATCTGTATCTGTCTCTGTTAGTGTTTCTCTTGTGAAAAAGTAGTTGATACATCCTATTAACTAATTCTCATATTTATGAACAGAGTGTTAGGTTATTAAAGTGTGACTTTCTCTATTGACCATAACTTGTTCTTTGGCTTAATAGTGACGTGGTTTTCAAATAAAATGAGATTCTATCCATTCAGATTAATATCTGTACATTCTCAAGGCTACATATATATATATATATATATATATATATATATATATATGTTTGATTTTCTGTTGCAAATAAATTAGTACTTTTTCTGGTGTTTCTACTCATTGGGTTTGTGGACTCATTCCCTCATTCTTTTATTTTTTTTAAGATAATGTTGCAATGCCCTCACCCTCGGATCATCCAACATCTTAGGAACCTGCCGTTGGAATCTGGTGGGTTATTTCTAGAAGGGACAATGGAGCAACCTATGGATGTATTTTGGATAGTTAATAGGATTTGCATGTACAGGGTAAGATATAAATGAACCTCTTGTGTGTAGTTTTGTTTGTATGTGAGCGAAGTAAAATTTTTTGATGATTATGCCATGAGACTGTTCTTTAAATGGCCATTGAGGCCCTTATGTGTTAAAGTAGGCTTGTCCACTTCTATTTGTGTAGTTGTACCCCTGGAAATACTCAGTTTTCAGGAAAAACTTTGCCAAATTTTCTGTATGAAAAATTTTTGAATTTTGATTATTTAATGGTAATCTTTTGATTATTTTTTATTGTTACTGTTTGCTCAAGTGTCTGTTAGGCTTGTAGGAACAACCTTATAGTAGTTCTTACGCCAGTCACATGTCTATAATGAGGTCGTAACAAAATTAGTATCAGAGCATGGTATAGGCTTATGGTAGGGCATATAGAGGTTTTTAATTGTCTACTTATGTGATGAATTATAAACTTAGTTATGGTAGGTGCACCTGGAAGCACATATCATGATTAAAGTTTTTAAGGAATCCTTATGTTGCTCAATTTGCCTTATTTTAATATTGAAATTTTGATAGGGCATCGAAATTATTATATACTAAATCTTTTTGTTTTGTAGAAATGCCTCCTAGAACTATATCTCGTACTTCGACATTTGATCAAGCTTCTTCTAGGTCAAGGCCTTTGGCTAAGGGTCGCGGCAGGCCTCGGATTCATTATCCTCCAGAGGCAGCAGAAAGTGCTCATGTTTCTGTTCCACCACCAGAAGCTCCTATTCCAAAATGGGCTCAGGAAATAAAACAATCTATTGGGGCTTTGGCTGATGAGGTGGATCAAATCAAAGCTCAAATTCCTCCTGAGAATACTATAGAGACATAAATTCCTTCAGTTGCTCCTTCTGTTCTGACAACCTCCCTTGCTTTTCAAAATCACCTTCAGGGATTTCAAAAATTAAAACCCCTTATCTTCTCTAGTGATGTTTCCACCTTAGACCTGCAGTAGTTCATTGATAAGGTTAAGTGATTATGGAAAGTGCTAGATTATCCTGAAACATCAGTAGTTAGACTAGTGGGATTTTAGTTAGATGGTTTAGCTGCTGATTGGTACTAGGCATAGGAAGCTAAGGGACCCTTGGAGGGACTAGGGAATGTATGGCACACCTTCAAGACCGCTTTCTTACAGCATTTCTCTCCCTCTGATAGACTAAAGATATGTCAGTATCTGAATATGTAGCAAAATTCCTCTATTTGTCTCAATTTGTTCAACATACAATTCCCACAAAGAAAGAAATGGTCAAACGATTTGTTAAGGGGCTCTTGACAGCATACTTTAAGGCCATTAATGTTATTAATGATAGTACCTTTAAGGCCAGTCATGTTACTAACTTTGATGATTATGCCGTGAGACTATTCTGTAATTGGCCACTTAGGCCCTTATGTGTTAAAGTGGGTTTGTCCACTTCTGTTTGTACTGTTGTACCCCTGGAGATACTCAGTTTTCAGGGAAAACTCTACCAAATTTTCTGTATGAAAAATTTTTGAACTTCAGTTATTAAATGGTAATCTTTTGATTATTTTTTATTGTTACTATTTGCTCAAGTGTCTATTAAGCTTGTGGGAACTACCTTATAGTAGTTCTTACGCCAGTCACATGCCTGGAATGAGGTCGTGACATAGATCGAATAATTTTTCTAACAAGAGAGGGTAGCTGTACCATTCAGGATAGTGAAGAATTCAAACAAGGGTGACATCGATGAACCTTCCCTGTTTGGCTGTTT
>JASKGM010006041.1:0-11537 GCA_034509205.1 Ceratonia siliqua
ATTCTCATTTATTACATCCAAACGCAAAACAACTTCTCATTCTACTAAAATACATTCTTTTTTAAGAATCAACTTCCTATTCTATAAAAGTCATTCTTTTTAAAGCACATTCGAACAGGCCCTATGTCATGAGTTAATAATAAATTATAGATTGTGCTATCCTACCCCACCCCCTAAATTTTTTTTATATATTTTTTTAATTTTTAAAATTAATTAATTATTTTTTATATCATATATTTTTTAAATTTTTTTTAACAAAATAAAAAAATATCTTAAAAAATTTTAAAGAAAATAATATAAAAAATATTTAATTAATTTTAAAATATTAAAAATATTAAAAAAAGAAAATCAAAAAATATAAAAAAATATTAAAACTCCTCGGTAGGGAGTAACTCCCTAAATTATATCAGGTGTTTATAATATGGGATGATTATGTACTGCTTCATTTTGGAGGCGGTAATATATATTGCAGTATTTTAATGTTTTGTTAATTTAATTTTTTAATATTAATTAATTATTATTTATGTCATATACTTTTTAAATATTTTTTTTATATTTTTAAATTTTTTTACATCTTTGTATATTATTCATTCATAATTTTTTTAGTATTATTCATGCATAAGTAAAAATTTAAAAAATATTTTAAAAAATTCTCAAAAAAATATATAACATAACAAATAATTAATTAATATCAAAAAATATAAAAAATAATAAATCGATACAATTTAATCTAAATTACAGTCCCAAAATAAAGCTGTAGTTTATAATTACCCTTATAATATATCTTGATTTTTTATTTTAAAAAAATGTAAAATATTTTAAAAATATAAAAACAAACTTTAAAAATAAAAATAAATAAATAAATAATATTTAAATATACTAATACATTTCAATATAACTTTAAAAAATTATTATATGACCATCAATTAACCTTGTAATGAGGTCCCTCACGTAAATTTCATTTGATGCCAAATGGGATTGTGAACAATATTATCAAGCTAGGTATTCTACCATGGTGGTGGACCACATAGGATTGCCTCCCTTTCTTTTTATTAGAGTGTTAAATAGGGTCAATTTGGTTTATTAAGTAATGATTCTTAATGAGTTGAGCTTTAACGAGTCGGGCTTAAAAAGCCCCTTTACTAAAAATATCTCAAAAATCTAACCTGACCCTAATCATATAAGGTTACAGAGTTAAACGGGCCTAAATGGGCCAGAATATGAAAAGATTATAAAAAATAAAATATTCTACAATTTCATAATAAAATCAAACATAAACACTATCAATCAATCATAGATTTATAAACGTAATCTCCACAAAGGCACAAAGTGTCAAACAGTTAAAGACAATAACATAAAATTGAAACCAAAATAAAATCAATCATTTTCGATAAGTATATTTGAATCTTGCTTAGAAACATTTGGTGCAACTGTTGGGATGTCATCTTATTCATCTACAAAGCATAAATTATGATAAAAGCTAGTAAGTTATATGGTTAGTAACAATAATGACAATAAAGAAAATTAAATAAGTTTAAAATTAATAAGTTTACCCTTATGGGCAAAACCATACAACCAATTACTGGTACAGATAAGGACTTGCACATGATCTCCTAGAAGAGAACATCGATATTTGTTGAGAATATGTGCACTTATACTAAAATCCGATTCACTAGCCACAGTAGTGATTGGAATACTCAGTAGATCACATGTTATCCTTGAAAATTCTGAATATATATGTCTATGATTCTCCCAATATTGTAAGACATCTAAATCTTTATAAAAATAAAGTTTAAGTTTTGACTCATTCAAATAAAGACCTAACTTAGACTTTCCATTATTTGTCTTAGATTGACTCTCAAATAATACATATTCTTATAAATTTCAAGCACAATGACAAAGAAATTCAATTAACAAAATAGTTAGCTATTAAAAAGATAACATAAATTAAAATATATAAAGATTAAAAGAATTAAAAACTTACATAAAATATATCGAAGTCTTACCCTCGCATTTCCATTCCCTTTCCCACTCTATTACCAGAAGGCTCACTTAGTTAACTGGAATCTTGAACTTGTAAACCACTTGTATTTGATTCATTAGAGCGTTACATTTATGATATTCATTAAACAGTATATACAACTTACTCCTTATGTTTGCCAACTTCTCTTCACAACTAGTGGGGTCAAGTTTAGAGTAACAAAAGTCCAACAAACCAAACTTTATGCATGAATCAAGCACAACACATATTGAAAGAATGACATTGTAATAACTCCAATACTTGTTAAACTTTTCTTTCATTCTAATGGCCATGTCCTTAATAATGTCATATTGGCATTGCACATTATCCTTCAACAAACACTCAATCTTCCATACTTGCATCAAATACAAGTTAGAAGTGAGGTAAGAAGAACCATAAATCAAGTTGGTGATTACATTAAATGGGCACAAGAATTCACAAATTTTCTCTCATCTTGTCCACTATTCACTTGATGGGCAATACTTGTAATTTCTACCATTCAATTGAAGGCTACTAAAAGTGTCACAACGTGACGGATGAGAAAATAGCACCGTTGTGACCTTAAAGCGACAAGAGGGAAAAAATACAGAGATAAAAATTAGAGTTGCCACCAATTAATTATAAGGATAATTGTGATCCTTTAAAAACTAAATACTGACCATTGAAATCAAAGGATAAGTTCGGGAATCTAATTACGTGTGGGGAAGGTATTAGGCACTCCCTAGCGTCCATCCTAAATCGTTTATGCTTAAAATTATTATTGTTTGAATTACCGCTTTGTATTATTTCAAAATAAAGAAATGGAAAAATTGGACATGTCTTACAGTGTAAGTGCTTACGTACCCTTAAGCGATCAATGTCTACGTAGTTTGGATTAATTCGATTATAATTAAAACAATATGAGAAATTGGGTTTCCACATAGAGCCCGACAAAAAGAGAGATTAATTCTCTACATAATGTTTAAGAAAATAAAGACAATATGAGAATATGAGATTCCACATAGAGCTTAAACAGAATGAGAGAGTATTTTTCCACATTATATTTAAAGACATGAAGACAGTATAGGAAAACGAATTTCTACATACAGCTAAAAAAAATGGGGGAGTATTTCCCCACATAATGTTTGGGATGGTTTAAGGAATACTAATTTTAAAAACCTTGGAATAGCAAAATTTGAAATTTGTCAAGTCTGGAGATAAAAAATAGTATTTTTGAAAAATGTTGGAGTCGAATTTGAATTTTGAAAAGTGTTAGAGTCCTAATTTGAATTTTAAAAGTATTAGGGTCCAAAGGGAATACCTAAAAATTGACTTAAACTGTTGGGCCTTTTTTTGAAATTTAATTGGCCTTTTAAAACCTTATTTGGGGTAAACTCATTGGGCCCATCCTTAAACTATTTATTTGGGATTTTTGGAATCTCAATCACTTTTGAGACCCCTCTTTCTTTGTTTTTATTTTAATCAAATAGGCCTTTAAAACCCCCTTTTTGAATCCATTGGTTTTTTCTTTTTAATTTAACCTTATTATTTTAGAAATCCTGAATTAGGCCCTTGAAACCTGTTCTACTAATCTCTAATATGGCCTTTGGAGCCCCTTTTGATTAAATGAGCCTTTAGAACCCCACTTTGCTATTGTAAAACAAAATGTTTATTTTATATTTTATTATTATAATATATATATATATATATATATATATATATGTATTTTTAAATTTTTTAGGAGATAAGGTAATGGCATTTCTATCATGCCCAACTAATCCATAACCACACAGTAGACGAGATGACAAGAACTCCTAGTAGGAAAAGTGATTGTCACTATAATATTTAATCCAAACTACTTAAAAAAACAATCAACCTTGTTGGAAGTTAGAAAGAAAGACAAAGAAAAAGATCAAATCATTTCCTTTTGAGTCATGAACCAAGCATAAGAAAACTTGAAAACCTCATGGTGCCTTATTATTTTCTTATATGTGAGATTAGGCGCCTTGAACACATTCATTTATTAGCATTGGTTAACATCAGAGAAAACAAGCTGAATTTGAATAATCTGCCAAGTAGAGAAATCTTAAATCCAAATAGACAAAACCATGAGAATCAGGTGAAGGTATGTCTAAGTAGGCATAACACATCAGGTTCACTCTTGGTAATATTCTAATTGGACCAGTGAGAATGTAACCTATCAGAATCTTCTGACTCAGGAACGAAACTCTAAATTGGCAATCATCCAATGCAAACAAATTAGTCCCAAAATACCCTAACGTGGAATCAATTTTGAGCTCTCGTGTTAACACCCCCAACTGTACTAACTTAATAAGGGGAATGTACTAGATCCACCAAATTAATATGCTAGCCATTACAAAATGTGTCTTAGGTATAGCAAGTAATGTCATCCTAATCCTAACATGTATTCAATTTGGGAATTCACAAGTTTGAAACTTCAACCAGAAAAACCAAGCATGCTTGAGGATCTAAAACGTTCAGAATGACAAATCGAAGTATGCCTAGAATGAAGATCAACTCTGCTTCGACTGTAAGAATGAAACCATTTTTGAGTCAGAGGTTTAAATACCTAAAATGAAACCAACTCCAAAATACTTATATCATTGGCTAGGCCACAGAAGTAGAAATGACCCAGCCAGAAATCAAAGGGTATTTTGAGAAACAATAGCTTAAAAATTAGTTTCAATTCAATACATTAAGGAACCCAAAGTTACAAAATTGACTTCATAATTAAACAGACAGGTTTACATCATCAAGGCATCGAAACAGGAATAAGAAATTTCCAAAAAATCATTTTAGGATGCAAATTCAACTTAACAAAAATTAACAGAGATTAAATTGGAATTATGAAACGTACATCAGACAGAAATCCAGAACCCATTAGATGCAATCAATAATCAAATACTCATAAATCTGTTAAACAGAAAGCACCTGCTCTAATCAGAAATTAACCTCTTGCTTTAAGGAAATCCTAATTTCGCAGGATGGTCACTACCTTCTCAAGTGGCTCTTATCAGTTTGTCCCTTCAGTCTGGTTCGAGATTCACGATCCTCCCTCCTTGCGTCTTCTGGAAATCGCCCTTCAAGGTTGTCTCCCATTCTACTTTGTTTCCCTCTGCTTCTCCTCGCTATCCCCCTTTCTCCCCTTCTCTATTGCAGTGATTTATAGCCAACAAACCTTTCCTTTTGTGCCGTTTCTCTTGCCGTGGTGTGAAGATGGAAGAGGTCCAGAGATTAGGTGTGCAGTGAGTAACCCGGAGTGGTGGTTGCGTGGGGAGAAGTGGGTGAAAGGACCTTACGGGAGAGGGGTTAATTGAGAGAGAGGGATTACAGGGAGGGAAGCGTGTTTCAGAGGTGTTATGCGCGTGGTACTTTGCAGATGAAGTGGGAGAGTGGGTAGGCGCGAGGTATTGTAATCGGGTCAGGTGGAATTGGGTTGGGCTTCTGGTTATGGTGCAGGTGGATCGGGTTTGGCTTTCTAAGTGTGCTTGTGGTACTGGGCTTGTGGGTTTGGACTGACTTATCTCTTTTTTTTTGTTCATTGACCCTTTTTTTTTTAATTTCTTCTTCCTTTTCTTGTTTTAACTAAAAATAAATTTTTTTTTATTTTTCCACTCTTCTTAACTATCATTTTTTTATTTGTTATTTTTTTTGCATAATTTTTATTATTAATAATTTTTCATTATTATTTTTTGTTATTATTTTTTTTTATTTTATGCTTGGACAAAATCTAGTGTTTACAAGTGGTACCAGGTTACCCACACAAGCTAATGCTTAAGGGTTCAATTATTGGAGGCGCCTCCCTAAATGGAACAAATTAACAAAAAGGTTTGGTGGACACCTTATAAGCTTTTTCCAAAAGCTAACAGTTTTGTTAATGATTGAGTTCTCGCAATTCACGTTATTGTTAATTTATCCCGCTAAGCATTATCTTGTGAGGCAATTTCTCAGGAATTGAATCTCTTATCACATTGGTATAACTCTACACAAACGATTGATCCAGTTGGATTAAGAACCAAGAAGGCAAATGGTCCGAATTATCATAAAAACCCAGAGAACAGGTTAAACGAGTATGGATAATCTACACTCACTCACAAAAACCCATCTCCTCCCTCTCACTCATTCCCTCTTTAATTAAGTTCTATTTTTGATATAAATTTAATTATATATTTTTTAAACAAATTAATGTGTTATATTTTTAAATTTAATTTAATTAAGAATATGAACACTGTATTTTCTTCAAATATTTTTATAAAATTGTCAAAATTTTAAAAATATAAAGAAAATAAGAAAAATATAAATATAAATAATTTTTTTAAAATTTTGAGTCTCTATAGTCTTAACATTTTAATTTAATTTGTTATACTAAATCTTAATTGAGTCACTTAATTTTTTTTGAGTAAATTTTTCTTTTCTTAAAAAAATTCAGAATAGACAGAAGATAATTTTTCTGATTTTCCTTAATTTATTTGTTTTAAAGCACAAAATTTTAAAATAAAATGACTATGGGTCGTGAGTGGTAACTTAGTTTTCGTTTGGGATTGCTGCTATTACTGTTTTCTTGTCTTGATATATCCAATTGGTCAAGGAAGCTTTTGTGGTGGTATGCCTCTAGGAATTTCTGTACTTTCAATTTTATGAATGTATTTTAGGCTGAGCACAATGCTATTATGATAACACATGATGTAATAAGATATGTGTATTTAATATTTTTATATTTAGTATACTAATTAAATTATAAAAAAGTAAAATTAATAATTTATGATAATGAAAAAAGATTTTCCTAAAAAATTTTAGATTCTCATACCTTTTTATACCTGTAACTAAAGTCATATACATTTAAATAATAAAAAAAAATCATATTCATTCAATCACATTTGATAATGTGTATCATACAAAATTATTTGATTTAGATATATAAAATAGGATTAAATACAGTGTTCTTGATTTTTTAGTATGGTAAAAGTTTTAATTTTAGCTACTTATTTTTAATTTAAATAATGTTATTCTTTTATTTTTTTTAAATTTTAATTAAGTCATTTTATCATATTTTTATAAATAAAATAATAATATTACGATTAATTAACCTATGTTATCTTATTATTATATATTTAAAATAATTACTTAATAAATAATTAAATAAAAATTATGCTATATATACTTGATTTTATCTTATTTTTTAGTATAATTTTACTTAATAAATTGTTAAATAGTTATTATATGTGAATAATAATAAGTTCATATATATTAATAAATTAAAATTTTATAATTTTTTGTAATAGATGAAGTTAATTAATTTTTTTTATAAAATATAAGAATTAATTGTTTAAATGAAAATATATGGATAAAATTAAAACTTCTGTAATATTAAAGAAAACTAAAATTATACTTAAGCCTTTAAAAAGGAATTTAAAATTCCAAAAGCAAAGATTAGGATGAAATAGTTATCAGAAATGTTACTCCAACTGGAATACGACTGCGTACAGCTGCCGCTGCCCTTTGGCCAATCACTCGAACGGCTAAGCCCTGACGCTTTGCAAGCAAGAACGTGTCCATCTGTAAGTGATCATACCAAAAATTGTTGGGTAGATTAAGTATACATATATTTCGGAGGTGAATTTTACAAAAATTTATCTACCACATATTTATTTATTTATTTATAATTAATTTAATTTATATATTTTTTATGGTGATATTTATGTTACCGTAACACTTTGTGACGGTAGTATAGTTTTATATATTTTATATTTTTAATATTAATGAATTAATGTAAATGTCATATATTTTTTATGAATTTTTTAACATGTTTTTATATATTTTTAAAATTTTTATACTTATAAATAAATAGTATAAATAAATAATATAAAAAATTTTAAAAATTTTAAAAAATTTAAAAAAAAATTTAAAAATATTTTAAAAAATTCTTAAAAAATTATATAATCTAGATAATAATTAATTAATGTTAAAAAGTAAACAAAATTAAGATAAAAAATTAAAAAAATATAACATTTAGATGTCGAAAGTTATGGTGTAATCCCAAAAATGAAACTGTACCATAGCAAGCACCATCTTTTATATACCTCGACTATAAAAATTTTCTAGACGTAACATTATCACCAACTTTTTGAGATTAAGTTAATCAAACATGTTTTCTGTTAATTAAATCTTATAATCTTTCTTTCAATTGCTGTTCCTTTATTTCTTTCTTTTAAGAAAAGGGTGTCCTTCTTCCTTAAGGAATCTAATCACTCAACAAATATATATAACTTGTTATTTGAGAGTTAATCTCAGCCTACACACAATTCTAGTTCTCTTGATCAGTTTCCCTCAGAATTCTTCATTTCTACCCATCCAGTTCAAATCAAGAATCAACAATGGCTGCAGTGGTAGAGAAATTCCAGCATGATTCTCACTGCAAGAACATAGCTCTCTGGTATGTTTGTAGGTTTTCATCTCCTTTCTTCTCTCTTGCTCTAAAAATTTGATGACATTCAGTTCAATTCTCTTTGTTTTTTGTTGATAGATAATATTTTAATGTCAGGAAGAGAGTTTTATCGATAGATAATATTTTAATGTCAAGAAAAAATAAAAATTTACATCCCAATATTGAAATCAATTAGTACTTAATGTTAGAAATAGTATCATTTGAACTAATATTTTTCGATAATTTAATTCCCTATTTGTTTTAAATAAATTAATCAAATTTTAATTGTTTATGTACTCATTTTTATAATTATATCCCATTCTCTTTTCTATTTATATGGGTCTAGTGTGCTTAGAACATCTCCTTTAATAGAATTGAAATGAATTTATTTTAGAAGAAATAATTTGCAAATTACTTTCAGCCTAGCAAATGAATTCATTACCAAACATTATTTTTGTATTATTTAAAGTGATATAAATAATTGAGAGTGGAAAATTTTGTTTATATTAAATAATTTGAGGCACCGAAAAATTCACTTTATTTTTGAAAAGTAGACCTTTGATAGTTTGAATTTGTTCAGTAAATCAATAGTGCCTTGCAATTTATCAACAATTGCTTGAAATTTAATTCATCAAAATTTTAAAATATTTTAATGAAGTCCTGAGTTTTGTGAAGGCTCTGTTTGTTTTGTTGAATTATGTTTTTTAAAATAATATTTTAATGTCTGTTTTGCTAAGAAATTTTTTTAAAGAATCTAAATTACGTTTCAATTTTTAATTTTTTAAAAAATAAATAAGAAAATAATTTTTGTCACAAATAGTCAATCGGACTTGAAGTTGGGCTCCGGTCTAAGTAAAAATTTTAAAAAAGGATCAAATCCAAATTTATATTTTTAAACTAAGCTCCTACTGAAGTAAAAAAAATTTATACATGAGTGGATATTAGGGTCAAGCTTGAACCTAAACATTTTTATTAGGCTAAATTCAAGTTTAAATAAAAATTTTAAAAATAAGTTAGGTCTGTGCCTATTTTTTCTCTTTATTTTAAAAACTTTGGCCTATGAACCCATCCTTCACTAATTCTAATTGTCATTGTTGCATCACCAACCAATGTCCCACAAAAGAAATTTATTCATATAATCTAAACAACAAATAATTTCTAAATGATTTTTTTAAATATAACAAACAATAAAAAATTTTGTTATAAAAATATTAAAAAAATAAAACAAAGCCTAAGAGTAATTTAGATAAACACAATTTATTAAAAATATATAAACTAAGTCAATAAAAAAAAATTATAAATACGCCAGATGAATGTAAATGGATCCCACTAAAAGTTATACATGATATACTTTCATATTTATATTTTGTTTTACTGACACACCCTTTCTTAGAAATTCTCCTTTGTTATCAAAACCATTCCTTCATTCATTACTAGTTGTTGATGTGCCACTTGCTCTGTTTGTTACTATGTTTATGGGCAGCACTGGTAAAATGCAAAATTTGCAGACAGAAGGAGCAGGGGAGTTATTGAAGGTTCTGAGAAGAAGCATTGGCAAGGTGAATTCAATGAAAAGCAAAAGCAAACAAGCAGAGCAGCCATTAAAGGTGCTAATGAAAAGGACTGATACTAAGGTGAATATAAAGGAAAGCAAAGCAAGTGCAGAGTCTAAGAGGATGTGCATTTGTGCTCCACCCACCCATCAAGGTTCTTTCAAGTGTCGTTTCCACCGCAACAGTGCACCAGAAAAGTTAGCCACTCCATTCAAGTTCCTCATGATAGCCTAAGCCAACCTTCTTCTGCACTTGTTCTTAGAAACTGAGCTTCTAATATATTTTTGAACTATAGCCTATAGTTACTTCATAAATTATAGTCTATCCTTTTGTTTGTTTCCAAATTAGTTAGCTCCTTCTAGTTTAAAGTGTGTCACTCAACTATTTTATAGACTTTCAGGGAACAATTGGGTGAGTTAGAGACTTAGAGTGGATTTGGATTGAGTCATTAATGATTGAATGAATTAACTATTTATGGTCAAACCTAACCCATCCATTTGATCATTTATGTAAACTTGATATATCATATTAAGAGAATCATTTTGTATTTACATGCTTCTCTTATAAAATTTACATAAAATTTATTGGGTTTTTGCACCTTGCATTGGATCCAATTCTAATTAAGTTTGAGTCCAAAAGTCATAACCTGGTTGAGAGTAAAGTGTCACGACCTTACTTTTCCCCCCACAAAAGTGTCACGACTTTACTCTTTCCCCCACGAGTAGGAGCCGTGCGGCACTTAGCTAGAACACTCTCTTTAGTTGCTAACCAAGTCAGCCTTCATCAATACACCTTTTAGAAGAGGCTAAGAGACTAAAGCTAGCAAGTAGACAAGAGAGAACTTGGAGAATGTAAGAGAACTATTATCAAGAGCTTGAAGAGTTTGTGAGATGATTTACAAATGAAGGGGTGAGGGGTTTATATAGGCTACCTCTCCCAAAATGAACGGTTAGGATCAATTTGATTCAACGGTGTACATTTATTCTCTGGAACATTCTACCCTACCAGAATTTACAAGATATCTCTATACTACTCTAAAGAATTCTACTATGTACAAGAAGTTACAAGAATGTACACAAGTTACCTAAAAAATCCTAGAGTTTTCTAAAACTCTTTGGACGGTCTGCATGGATATTTGCTTACTGGGCACCATGTCGTGTCCATGCAGTGTTTGTATGGCGCTGATGTGACGGGATGTGACAAAATACTAAGTTTGAATTCATAAATATAATATTTAATTATTTATATCACATGGACCATTATAAGATGATTATAATTAGTGTTATGATTGATAATGATTAAATGTTTCAATGTCTTAAATTATTTATTTGACTCTTTTAATTATAGCCACTAATTAAATGGTTTAGTATCTCATTCAAATTAAAATAAGATTACCAAATTAACCAAACAACTACTGATCAAATTTAAAAACAATATATATATATATATATATATATATATATATATATATATATAATTTTTTTAATATATAAAATATTATATAAATATATATAAATATAAAAATAAAAATAGATAAAAA
>JASKGM010006042.1:0-11536 GCA_034509205.1 Ceratonia siliqua
CAAAACGATAGCTGCACAATACAAACAACCAAAAGAATAAAACATAAGAATAGAGCCTGGATGCTCCTGCATCACTTCTTCTACAAAATTGTCTGCAATGGTGTCCAAAGGTATCTCGACTGCATCAACCTCTAAACCACAAAAGGGACGTGTTTGGTGTGACCTTGTCGTAAGCTAGGCCATACCAAGAAAACCTATTGGGAGATTCATGGGAAACCTGCTGATTGGAAACCAGAACAGAATAGCAAAAACAGGGGGTACCAGGCTATTGTTGAATCTCAGGCTAAAAAATCAGTAGTAAAGAAAGGGAATAATTCAAACTCTAGCAAGGCCTTTAGCCTAGCTCAATTGGAGCAACTCTACGGATGTTTTCCAATCTCCAACCTAATGGTTTAACCCTCTGGTTAGTCCTTAAATAATGCCACATCTTACTCTTTAGCCCACAAAGGTAATTTTCTAGAAGCCTTAAACACAAACTCTTAAACCAGCACTCAATAGATAACAGATTCTGGTGCCTCAGACCATAGGACCGCTACCTATAACCTATTTTCATCATATTCTCCATGCGTTGGTAACTTGAAAGTAAAAATTGCAAATGGTACTCTCTCACCAATTACATAGAAGGGAAGTATCAAAATTTCTAACTTTATAATTCTAGAATCTGTCCTTCATGTGCCTAAACTATCTTGCAACTTGCTATTTAGGCTGGAAAGAGAGGAGAAAATAGTGGGAATCCAGTAGATAAAGAAAGATACCAGAGAATTGTCGGCAAACTTATATATCTCTCTCGTACTAGACCTGGCATTGCCTTTGTTGTTAGTGTAGTAAGCCAATATATGCACTTACCAAAGGAGATTCACCTAGAGGCAATCTACAAGATCCTCAAATACCTGAAGGGCACACCAGGAAGAGGATCGTATTTCAAGAAAAATGGAAGTAAGGAGGTGGAAATCTTCACTGATGCTAACTGGGCTAGCTCAACTGAAGATAGAAAGTCTGCTACTGGATATTGCACCTTTGTTTGGGGAAATTCGGTAACATGGAGGAGTGAAAAGCAAAATGTAGTAGACAAGAGCAGTGCTGAAACTGAGTTTAGAGCTGTAGCATAAAGAATTTGTGAAAGGATGTGGTTGAAAAGACTCCTGGAAGAGTTACAAGTCACAATAAAGCTTCCTATCAAGCTTTACTTTGATAACAAAGCTGCAATAAATATATCCCTCAATCCTGTCCAACATGATAGGACTAAGAGCCTGTTTGGATGGGCTTGTGCTTTTGAGCAGGTGTTTCAAGTAGAAGTTATTTTTGTTTAAAAAAGTAGGTATTTAGTATTTGAATGTAATAATGCAGAAGTGATTTTAATGAAAAAAACATGTATTATGTTTAGATATAAAATTTTAAAAGTACTTTTGTATAAGTAAAATTACTAAAAAAAGATATGTAAAAATATTTTTATTTTGTGTCTGGATGAAAATATATTTTATTATAAAAATTGAGAAATAATTTTTTATTAAAATTAAATTTAAAATTATAAAATATATTATTAAAGATTTATATTTTTAAATTTACAAATGTAAATTTAAAAATATATTTATTATAATTTTATTAAAAATTAAAAGGAAAGCTTTCGTCCCCCATCTCCATTCAGTGCGTAGATCCCCTGCCCCTCTCCCTCCCATCTCCCTCTCCCCTTCCCCCTCCCATCACGACCTTGAGTGGATCTTGCTGCCAAAATGGATGAACCAAGTTGAAATCTTTAGGGCGTTTCACTGCGAGCAAGGGAGGAAAATTGACCCGCGGCGACCCACTGGCGGCGACTGCAAAGGAAAGTGAAGGGAGAAGAGACAAAGCTTTCAGGTGAGGGAATTTTTAATTTTGAGCTAGGGTAGTTTTGTCCTAATAAAATCTCCCTTTTATTGTACCTGGTTATTTTTGAAGCATCAATTTCTTGCTTTTTGAAAAGCAAGTATTTTTGCTTTTTTTTTTTAAAAAAAAGCAGTTCCCATTTTAATCTGTCCCAAACACCCCTAGTTGAAAAAAGAACTTTTTAAAAAAAAAAATAATCTGCTTTTCCCCTGGGAAAAGTAGATCCAATTGCGCTCTAAGCATGTAGAAGTTGATAGACACTTCATTAAGGAGAAGGTTGAAGAAGGGGTGATCTGCATGACTTGTGTCCCCACAAGGCCACAAAGGAGCAAACAGTAGATATATTTACCAAGGGATTATCTTTGCAAAAATTTGATGATTTCATAAGCAGGTTGGACATGATTAATATCTACAGTCTAACTAGAGGGAGAGTTTGGAATTAATTTGGAAATCCCGTGTGAAATTAAGGTAGAAATCCCGCATTAATGTGGGATTAATTGGTGAGGAAATCAGTATTATTTGCTGAGCAGATTAGGGGATTTTATGCCTATAATATGAGGATTTTGTGCCTCTGTTATAGATGTCTTTATGTCCTATCTTTTAGGAGTAGAATCAGGGATGTTTTTTTCTTTCCTTTTGTGTGTTCATAATGTATATTTTATAGGGATCCTAGCTTGTACAGGAATTTATCAATGAAATACATATTTCATTTTCAATCACAATTGTTCTTTTTGAAATGTATGATGACTAATATAATATTTGTAACTCCTGATTAAATCATGTTTATACAGGGGAGTCAGACTCAGTAGGTTGGCTTCTCACACTTATTTGAACTAGTCAGATTTACCCTTATTTTTGTTACTAACAGAGTACAGGAAATGAATATTTTAAATTGCGAAAGTATACAGAAGCAGTAGAGCAATATACTGTTGCTTTATCTAGCAACATCAAATCACGTCCTTTTGCAGCAATATGTTTCTGCAATCGTGCTGCAGCTCATCAAGCTTTGGGCCAAATTGCTGATGCCATTTCAGACTGCAGTGCAGCTATAGCCCTTGATAGAAATTATGCAAAGGTATGCTTTTTGTGAGTCCCATCAATTAGGTGAACTCATGAATGCATATTATGATTTTTCTTCTGTAGACTAGAGATCTACTGGCTTAACTTGTTAGAAATGAGAAGAAATATGAACTACAGGCAACAATTTCATATGAATTGATGATTTTCATGGACTATGACGATTTTATTGTGATCTGATTTTTTATCAAATAATTTATATTTAGAAATTTCATATTCAGTTTAGAAGGAGAGGATTTATGTCATGGGAGACATTTTGGTTTATATATGCTCAATGTAATAGTTAGATGCTATGCAAATAATATATTCTTATTTTGATATTAGTTTAGCACCATTTATTCCCCAGGGTACCTTGGTTCTTTAACACTGACAGGGCTTGTACAGTTTGTACCTAATTTGTTTGTTCTAACTGCCGCTAGAACGATCCATAAAATTGTTATACATATTGAGCTTTCCTTCTTAAACGAGTCATCTTGTTCTGTAGGTTTTCATTTTTATTTTTCTCTATAGATATAGATATTTTTCTGGTTGACTCTTATTGACAAGAGGAGAGGTAATCTGATTGCTTATTTTCCAGGCAATCTCAAGAAGAGCCACCTTACATGAGATGGTTAGAGACTATGAACAAGCAGGTTGTGACCTCAAGAGACTTTTATCTATTCTTGAAAATCAATCTGATGAAAGGACCAAACAGTCTGGCACACCAGGTGGATCAAATGGAGTTGTAAAAGAATCAAGGAAAGTGCGACAAAAATTGCTTTTGGTTGAAGACGAAGCCAAAAAGGGAATCCCCTTGGATTTTTACCTCATTCTGTAAGTAATTTATATAATTGGTGATTTCTCTTAAGTTAATATTTTCTGACTTGCCTTAATTTCATCTAGTATGCCTAGAATATGTTTGTAGGGGCAGAAATCCACAAATCTGAGTGTGTGAGAAATCCCTTCCCCTCAAGCTGGAACATAGATGTCAATCATGTTTAGCTCATTAGAGATATAGTCAAGTCAAAAGTGTGTACTACATAGAATAACAATTGTTTCTTAGACACATCCATGTAAATGCATGTGCTTAATATGTCAAGTAACTAACGACACAAGGAAGAAATCCTTTCAGTATCTTTTAAAAAACATTTGAAAATATATTTCAGCATCTAAATTGTCAAAATATCAACACACGTGTCGATGCTGGTTAGTCTAAGACATGCATTGCACACCTGTGAATTTTCTCTTACTAATAATTGCTAATGTAAAGCTTCCAAATCTAAATTATTTATTCTTTAAATTGTCAAAACCAGAGGAATTAAAGCAGATGATACTGCAACTGATATTAAGAAGGCATACCACAAGGCAGCTCTCAGACACCATCCAGACAAGGTTCGATCTGTGTCCACATTATAGTTAATTTTGTATAATTATCTCTTAATTTATAGTTTCTAAAATTAGGAATTTTTCTTTTATGTATTGGTTCAAATTTAGGCTGGTCAGCTCCTGGCAAGAAGTGAGGTTGGAGATGAAGGCCTACTCTGGAAGGAAATTTCACAGGAGGTGCAAAAGGATGCTGATAGACTGTTCAAAATGATTGGAGAGGCATATGCTGTGCTTTCTGACCCTACCAAGGTTTACTTCTACACACATGATAATTGCTAGTTGATGAGTCTGAACTCTTATTGTGTCGTTTAACTCTAGCTCTTGAGTCTTGAGTTTTAAGTGTTCTTGATCTTAACTATTCATACTGTTTCCTGTATGAAAGTTTATCAATTAGAGAGAGGAGACTGATCAAGGGAGAGAGATAAAATATAAATAGTAATTGGATGGCTTACAGTACTATCTATGTAGGCTCTAACTATATAGTATGTGATCAGTAGCATACTTTTCTAAAATTCTCAAGTGCACTTCTCTCTTAGACACTTCCTTAGTTCCTTTCAAGCTGAAGCATGCATATCATACTCCGCTTATTACAAATAAAGCTAACCCAAGAAGCCCCTAAAGGTTTTGTGAAATTTACATGGAAACTAGTTTTATGAATAAATTCAACCCGTTCTGATCGTGCTCTGCAAAAGCTTTTTTTGAACAAAGTGGCGGGAACCTGTGTTTTTTCTTCTCATGAAAGTCAGGTGTGAGATTTACTGGAGAGTAGATTTTCTCCTTTGCTTTCTGTTTTTCTTCTTTGGTGGTGTAGGGAGTTGTTCAAAATTCGAGTGGAGCTGGGTTCCTTAATTTTCAATAAAGGTCTATTATTTGTTACACAGCATTAATTTTAAATTTGATAAACTGCTTTTTTTTTTATCCCAGCGATCGGAATACGATTTTGAAGAGGAGATAAGAAAAGCTTCTAAGCAAAACAACAGAGGCAACACATGCAGAAGATCTTCAGATGTTTATGGGTTTGGAAGACCATCTGATGCTTATAGATCTTCTGACAAAAGTTTTAACAGACGACAAGGACGGGATCATTGGAAGACATACGGAAATTCATATCCTCGATGGGAAGAGAATACTAGGAGAGGTTACTGATGTTCCAATACCTGGTCCAATTGAAAGTGACATCCCTTCTCATATTCTTGATGGAGACCTGATGGTGTGAACTAAGTGGCCTGTTACTGCTTTCGCAGGTAATAATTGTTCCTATACTTGGTCCATTTGAAAATGACTCAGGCCATTCCTTAAATAAGCTTTGTATGTAGATATTGCAGGCAGGATCTATAGGAACTAATGTAGCATCAAGCAGCCAAAAATAAAAGGATTGGGAAGGTAGGCAAGAAAATCTTGTTTTGATCGATCCAAATCACTTATCCCTTCCCCTTAACAAAGTTGAAAATCTGTCTCAATTCTCAGCATTTTCCATTTTTTGGGTTCAAAATGGGTAACAGCCTTTTTACACATTGCTACCCTACCAATGATTAGTCTAGTATATCTGTTGAATGGCTATGTATTTGACTGAAGGATAAGAAGGGGGGAATGTGATTGTCTACAGGTGCCATTTAAGAAGGGATGCTTAATAGTTTCTATCTGGTTATGGGACTGGGAAGAGAGAAATGCTAATGTGATTAGTATATCTTGACATACATGACAATTGTAAGTCTCCTTGCAGCTAAGAGTGCCTTGGGCGATTTGGTGTTTTATGCTACTACAGCGATTATAGGATTATAAATATTGCCCCGTTTTATTAATGTTTAAATATTTTTAAGAATAATAAATAACCGATCAACTAGTAAAATTTATAAAGCTTAAACAATGATGTTGAAACGAAGGAAACTGTAATTATTGACATTAGTGTTTCTTACTTCCACAGATTTAACGTTGTCTTTATATTTCTAAACAGCAATAAATTTGAGGGAATGTTTTGGTATAATCGTATCTCTATATCAATGTGTGAATATTTTAGTATTTAAGATTTTTGATACATAAATATTATTTACAAATGAAATGGGAACGTAAGATTTCTTAACTAGCATTGAAATTTCTTTTCGGCTAAGAAAACGTGGTTGAGTAATGGGATGTTATAACCATCCAAAATTAGCGAAACATGTACAGCAATAACAATAGTTAGTCGGATTTGAATTTCCCCTCAGTATTTAACATGGGTACTAATATGATATTCTTATGTTATAAGAAAAAAAATCAGTGTATTAGTCAACAAATAATATTTTGACCCAAAAAAAAAGATATTAAGCAGTAAGTTGTATGCTTTATAATTCTGTTTTCCACTTTCCCTGTATTTTAGAAGTATTGATATCTAAGCACTTAAGATTGGGAATGGAAAATTTCAATCTCCTATTGATCTCGATGATGAAAGCATTTCATAATTTGCATTTATTGAGCCAGCCGTCCATTGTCATCTTATTAAGTACAATCCAAATCTGCAAGCCAGCACCTGTATCAACGAGTACAGAAAGTAATAACCAATAGAATTCGGATCTTTTGTTGAAAAAAGAAAGTAAAAGAAGTGTTTTGTTGTATCTATTTCCCTTTATTTTTCTGTAAACCCAAATCCTAAATCCTGTTTGAAGAGGTCCCAAATAAAAAAGAAAAAAAAATTGATGTTACCTTTACAGACATTTTTTCTAACAAATTACACAATTCACTTTATTTTATTGAGCACACAAAATTTTAACTTTTTTAAGATTTGTTAAGTGATATTTTTTCTCTTAAAAAAAAATGACGAGTAAAAGGGAAGAATGGTAACCTGGAAAACAAGAAAGAAATAAAACAGTGACTCATCTGCACGGACTTGTTTACTTCCATTTTAGACCTCAAAGATAGCAGTATGGTAAAAAAGTTGGCAAACTCCAGCAATTCGATTACATGCATTTTAAGATACAGCCAGACAATTACATTCCTAAGCGACAAGGAATGGCAAAACAGTCAGCATAAACGACTCATAGGTGAAGGTTGCAGAACCAGAGTACATAGTATCCTTCTCCTTGAATTTCTCAGTTAGTCCCTGAAATACATTAAACCCATGATTAAAGGTGAGATCTTTTACCTTCAAATGCTTCAACCATTTAATTAGCCGATTGTATGATTAATTGATCATAAAACAATAAGACGAGGGTGATGATGTTTCATCTAGACAACACAAGAAATTTTGCAAAAAGGAAATATTAAAAAGTCTTCTATTTCTCTTTTAATCATTTTATTGAGTCAAGTAATAGCATATATAATGTAGAACATGCTATTGCTGGAATTCAACTTTCACGACGTATCACGCATTTGGGAGTCATTCAAAATATTTTTCAAACTTATGCAACATAAAGCACTAAACATTCATTCATTATTTGTAATTGTAACCACAGTAGTTTTTAATGTTCAACACAGAAATCTTAGTAACCAACCAAGCAGACAAGACTTTTTGGGTCTTGTAAAATTAAACAAGCAAAATTTTTCAAAAGCTCCATATATAGGAGTCTAAATGAGCATGCAGGTTCATAAGTAGTGTCTGATGCTACTATGCCACAGCTTACTAAGTTAGCAATGCTATCACTCTAATTGTCATTTTGTTTCTTTTCTTTTCTTGGGAGTCCTACTAAAGCTATAGAAATTTATCCTTACAGTATGGGATGGTCCATTCTTAAATTTGAAAGCGGATAAGAATAGTAAGCCGTAATTTATTTGTAAAAACTAAGAAAATGATAATTCAAAGTCACTTGGGAGCTCACCTTAACAGTAAGACAACACCTGCATTAGCAAATAAGGAAAGAGAAAATAATCAGAACAAAAAGATCCATTTTATGCAGAGTTCCTCTAGCATGGTATGTAATAACCAAAAAAATAAATACAAATATAGCAAAACCATACTCAATGAAGTTGTCATATTCTACAGCCTTGCATCTTCCACCAGTTTTATCATACTTGGAGACGAGCAAATCCAATACCATAGGTGCAACGGCAAACCCCATACTCAGGAAAGCATCTCGCAACTCAAATGAATCGATTTTGCCACTCCTGTCCTTATCAAATCTCTCAAAAGTGGCCTGAGGCAATAGTAAATCAGAACAGGTGCAAAACAGACCAAAACAAATGTCAATTTGATATTAACAAAAGGGAAGTACCCTCCAGTGCTGCAGACTGTAAAATAGAGCAGTGAATTCCTTGGGCCCTGCTTTGAGATGGCCAGGATTCAAACAGTGAGGGGGGTGGAAACTGGAAAGGTTAATGAATTCCTATAATCAATATGTAAACGGCACAATATGGAACCAAGGCCACATTTTAATAATTAATTGGCCTTAATCATCTTAGGGGATAAAAAATCAACAATATTATTCCCACACCTACTCTCATATTTATTATTTTATTATTATTTATCAATAATCTATCAATCACATAAATTATTTTTTTATATTATATTTATAGTAAAAAATGATGTGTAGGGGGAGTGAGAGAGGGAGAGGTTTGGAAATATAATTTTTCTTTTATCTAAGTAAGATGCATAAATACTCCTTTCAACTTCAAACTTGAGACATGCAAGCTCAAACTTAACAATTTAACAAAGGTGATTTCTGAGCTACATATAAATATATTGCTACATGCCTACATCCAGATATATCAGTATGTTAATTTATTCCTTTTAGCCATTAGATCAAATAGAAACAGTTTTATTTAATCAAACGTGATTAGAATAGATTGATGTACATCCATCAACTATTATATATCAAAATGTAACTCAACAATCAACTTTGACAAATCCCATCACCAGTAGACCCTACGGGTTTTATAGGTCCACAACAACAAATGAATGAGATGCCGCGGTGGTCCCCGGAGAAGTCAAACCTAAATTTTGAACGTTCAAATTGACATATAAGTGCCGCGTAAATTGATGCCAAACCCAGGAGCCTTTTCTCCAGCGGGAACAAAGAGATTACGCACAAAATAAAAATTACACGTATTTCATTGACAAAAAAAAAATCGCTGGTTCAAATGGCAAAATCGTGAAGGAAGACGGCGTTAAGGTCATTCGGCTGCATGCTGAACCAGTATGGAAGCCACTGACATCCACTGGAAACGGTTAGGTCGCACAATTTAGCATCATACGCCGGAAAGTCTTTTCCTCCGGCTTTTGCAAAATAAATCAAGGAAAGAGAGAGAATGTTAGAGAGTACCAATCTTCCTGGTGTTGGTGTTGGTAAAGTGATACATGAGAAGGTGAACTGTCCTCAAGCTGAAGCTCTGATTATAGGAAGAAAGCGCCCTCTGCATTTCCTTGTCATCGATCAACCCACTGCCGTCTTGGTCCGCCATTTGGAAGCAGGCGACCACATTGGGATCCGTTCCCGGAGGGAACGCCGACGGCTGCAGGGACCCGACGGGGCTCCCGTACGGTTTCGTCGACGACGGTGGGTAGCCGCTGCCGTGGGATTGGAAATGTTCCGGGGGTTTGTTGTATCCAGAAGATGCCGAGTGGGGGGCAGCGTAAGGGTCGTAAGGGGTGCTTTGGCCATGCGGTGGCGGAGCAGCACCATACGGGTTGGCGGAGTAGTGTTGAGCATACGGCGGTGCGGAATAGGGTTGGGGCGATGGATTTGCGCCGTAACTGTAGCCGTGGGCGGAAGGCTGGTTGGGATTGCCGGACATGTTTAAACGGAAGCGAGATGTATTGTAGGGAACTGGCACAGGATTTTTGTTGTTGGATGATAAAGTTGATTGAGGGAATGAGGGCCAGGCGTTTGTATATTGTATAATGTGTATATTATTATTATTATATCTGCATGTAAGAGAACATCAATATAATTCCTAAAGACAAGGAAATCCGATTCTTGTTTGTTTGGGATTATGTTTGTTTTTTTAAATTTTTTTTAATAAAAAATTATTTTGTGTTTAAATATAATAATTAAGAAGAATTTTTAAAAAATAATAAATAATTTTAAAGATGAAATTTTTTTTATTAAAAAAAGTTAAAAATTCCTATAGAAATTTTTTTATATTTTTATTAATTTATTATTTTTTATAAGTTTAAATAAATATATATATTTTTGTTAGAATATGTTATTTAAAAAAATAATTTATTTTCATAATAAGTTTAAATAAATAAAGCCTTAATATACACTAAAATGATGCGTTAATCTTGAAAAAAATTATTCATGGTGGCCGTTATCAACACTACATTTTTATATAATACTAATCTCTTCATCCTTCTTATTTTTTTATTTTTTATAAAAAATAATTATTGCTATTTTGTAAGCTAATTATTATCATAACAAAATAATAATCAATTTTTATAAAAGATGAAAAAGGAAAAAACAAAAAAGATGATCATTACCTTCATCCCATGAAACACCAAGTAAAAATTTGGTGTGACATCAATTAATAATTTTCCCTTAATATTATCATTTATTTTGTGCTTTTTTTTAAAAGAAAATGTTAATTTTGATAAATTTATTGCTAACAAATTCTTTAAATTTATTATATATCATGTTAGAAAAGATTAAATCTTGATATAGTGAGACTGTGTGATGAGATGAAATGAAATAAGAGAATTTATAAAATTTTAAAAATAAGAAATTAATAATATAATAATATTTCTTTACCCTAATTATACTTTTGATGTATAAATTTTAAAATTATATAAACCATTCTTTTAACTTTTAAAATTATACATTTTATTTTTCTCATTTCAAATAAGATTTTTACTGTTTATAAAAATTAAAGGAGTATTTTTGTGTAATTTTACGTTTATGTATTAGGCATTTATTATATTACAACCCAATTTTTGTGACTATAACGTAGTATTTTTATTTTTCACCTCTTTTTTTTTTAATTTTTAATTTTTATATTAATTGATTATTTTTGGTCATGTATTTTTTTAAAAAAATTTTAAAATTTTTTTACACTTATTATACTTTTCATTCATCAATTTTTTTAGAATTTAATTTTTCTTAAATAAATTTTTTTAAAAAAATACAAAAAAATTTCAAAAAATTTTAAGAAGATACAAAACAATCAAATTAATACTAAAAAATAAAAATAAATAAATAAAAGAAGAGATGGAAAGTGAAACTATATTGCTATCCCAAAAAAATATGGTAATAACCAAGGTATTAAATTTCGTTTCGAGGTACCGTTTCGGTTATTCAGGAAACGGAAACGTTTCGAAACATTTCAA
>JASKGM010006043.1:0-11534 GCA_034509205.1 Ceratonia siliqua
AGAAGTTTGAACTGAAAGGTGAAACTAGGTCTCTAGCTCGAACTCGAAAACGACAAAGCTTGAACTCAGAGTCGAATACAGGATTGGGCTGATGGAGGCAATCAATTTCCTTTTAAGGACGCAACAGGTATTGATTTTTAGTTTTTATTTTTGTGAGTTAAATGCTTGTTTTATTTATTCAATTACATGGATATTGACAATTTCATGGTGTTGGTGGTTCATTGGCAGAGATTGATTATCATTCTGCTGATATTCTGATCAATCTTGACTCTGAAGAACCGAGCTGGTGGGTGTGGGTCACAGATGAGATGAATCCAAGCAATCTTGAGGAATGGAGTGGAATTGATGATGAACATTACGTAGTCATCGGTGAGGAACATGTGGTAGATGGAGTTGCCAACTTTATGGCAAAATGCATTGTGTCAAACCCAAAAGCTCAGGTATGTATATACTTGTACTGTGTACACATTGTTATTTATATCAGTTGCTGTCTTTAACGTTATTTGCCTCGTTATGATTGCAGAATTTGTCACCAGAGGAACTGCAGAAAAGTAAGTTTGTGCTCAGACCTTCATATCTTGAATGGTTTGTCCTTTACATTTCCTTAATCCAAATTGTGAAAAGAAACTTGCATTTAAGCTTACAATCTTCTCTTGCTCAATTGGATTGCATGAAGGTTTTCCAATCCAGCCCACATATTTTTATACTACGAGGGGAAACTATTGTTCATAGCATCTATGAACCTTTTTTTGGCATCTGACCTTATCTATTAACTATTGTTCAACATGTTAAGTAGATAATTACAAGTTCCCTGGTAAATATGCTGAACGAGGTAAATACCAGTTTCTCCAATAATTTGCCATTGTAATGATTTTTTTTTCCTTTTTCTTGTTGAGGTGTAATGTCTGTTAACATCCTAGTTTCTGATTCCTTGGAACTGGGAACTGCTATTTCACTTTCTAAGTCCAATGCCTGCTCGATCCAATTACTTCTTAGTCCTTCATTTTTCTTTCAAATCATGACATCTTTTGCATTGATATAATTGAGTGAAGCATATTTAACTGCGCACTTGCTGCTATTGTGATCAAGTAACAAAATGTTTGTGTCTTTTAATATTTAAAATCCTCTGGTGCACAGCTGTATCAAAAGCATTGGGTGGTGTAAGCAAATTTGAAAGGATATTAGATATTTGGCATGCTGGCAAGTTGTTTTATGCTCTGTCTACCTGGGGACTTGCTTTGGCAGGGTAAGTCTCTCTGTCTGCAACTATTAGCATGCTTCGACGGTATACTAAGATTAGCTGATTAATTTCTGATTATCTTTATATGTCATATACCACAAACTATATGATAGACATGTAAAACCTCCTCATAAACGGGCATTTGTGTATGTCCCTCTGTCTTATACACACACACAAGCATATATAATGTTTGAATACAATGGTACCAGTGTAAATAAAAATCTATCATACATATGCAAGTGCATGAAGTCTTACACCAGTATCTTGATCCGCACTATATGCAATATATATTGGCATTATATGTTTGTGATGTTTAATCATAGAAAGAACTTTTGAAGAAGGGTAGGGAGGGATTTCTCTTCAACACAGGAACCAATTCTAAATATAAGAACTCAAGGAACTAATGTTGAATTTAAGAGTAGTTGAGCATCTGTAAGAACTTATTTGGAAATAGGAGAACCCAGGTTTAGCTCTAGCCAAATCTGAACTGTATATTATTTGCTGGCTTTTAGTCATTATTGCTTCAGAAATATTATCATTGCAGTGAAAGTGCCAAGAAAGCGGCAATAACAAATTTCCCCTTTCTATTTTTGATGTTGATAACAGATTGTACAAAAGCCGTGCAGTGTTAAGAGTTGCTGCAAAGGGTATTCACACAGGCAGTAAACTAGCTCTCAGGGCCATCTAAAGATGGCTGTTACATGGCCATGACAAACGTAAAATGAGTGCATGGAGCTTAGTCCCTACTTGACTATGAACCTGTTAATTCTTTCCTATAAGCTCAAGGAAATGTAAATAATTGTAAATAACATTGGGTTTTTTTTTTTTGTGTGTGGCTACAAATATGACATTGACTTCTGAAGCTGCTAATCATTCATTGGTTAATTGTGAACTCTGTTTCCTGCACGAAAATGCTAATTCTGTGGATATTGTGGGCGTTAAGGTATTGCTGCTGGGCAGGTCAGTCCAGATATATTAGATGTATATAATATTCATGGACTTGTCACAAAAAAAAAAAAAAAAAACACTTCTCAGTAGATTAAATGAGCAGAGAATTCTACTCATTTGAGCCTCTCTTCCCTTTGCTGTTATCAATCACGTCATTAACCAAAAAGGAAGATAATTCGAACTCGTTCACCTTTTCCACGAATGAAATTTGCAGTAAGCTCAAGGTAACATTTTGTACATATCTATGAAGTCACAACTCTAATTTGACCATGCTACAAAAACTTGCCATAAAATGATCAAAGGTTATTCAAGATTTGGCGTAAGGTGGTTAACTAAACTTCCGGTTAGCATCAAATAAAGGAAAAGAAAAAGGTTAAAGGGGGTTGAAAAGCAAGCGCAATTTTTAGTGTCCCCTAAGGCAATGCAGTCACTATCAATTTCTTAGAGCTTCAATAATGATCGATGGCAGATAGAATGCAGAATTACTAAGCCTTACTCGTGGTGCGCGTCAATATAATAGAGTTAAGCACCCCAAAAAAAATGGCTAAGCATTAGATGTAATCTGAAAGCCCATGGTTTTCCAGATTCACAAATCAGTTCAACTGTTCAAGAGTACAAATGAATATCAATAACTACAAATAGTGGCACCGGAGAAAAACAAAGCAACGGGACAGGACAAAATCCACCATCTTGGCACAAAACTGAGGAGATTACAGTGCCACAGGGATCATTAACTTGACAAGCATTAACACAAGTGCGGATGTCAAAGTGGGCAATGGGTTCACTAAGGAGCAAGCTGCAGAGGCACCGGAGGATAACCCACTAATAGGGCCATTTGCAGGTGGGAACCCTGGAAATGACCCAGTCGCAGGCACCACCGAGGATTTGGGTGTTAATGGACCAGCTCCATCTGACAGAGGTGATGGTGATGGTGCAAATACTGAATCCCTCGTAACAGACGTAGGCGGGGCTATAAGTGGAGGGAATTGCTGCGGCCCTGCAGCATCATTTAAAACATAGTTAGCAGGCACATCATAAATTGGGAGTTATTATATCAAATCAGCAAACGAATAAGTATCGTGTCATAGTATCATCAGTTCTTTTTTTCTTGGGGGGAGGGGGGGCATATTTGTAGTTGATCCTAAGACATTTATCCAAACGCCTACGCCTACCCACCCAATTAAGTGAGCCAACAGGTGGCTATGCTAACTGTCGTCACTTTAATCTGCATTGTAATGCCACATGAAATCAAATCTAACACTCTAGCTTCTTCATGAAATAACAGAGGATAAACATGAAGACTTAGATTGTTCGTATTTCTCTTATATTACCCAACTTTTAGATTCTATTAAGAATTTAGGCGTTCTCAATTGAAGACCCTAATAGCTAGTACTGAATTTATCCATCTAATGATACGGAAGCATTGCCATCAACATGCAAAACAACCCAGCAAAAATAATATGAACTGATATCTCAGTAAATAAATCGCCCAAAAGTCAAGGGGAAAAATATAAGTCTCCTTTGCATTTTAATGGAATAAAATTCTTAGAAAGTGAAGGATGCCTTTTTACCATGCGTTCAGAATCTACATATTTATATAAACGGCTACAGAACTCTTACCTGGGCATCGAGGCTGGAGAGATGCAGACAACCTGCAGGGCGCGCAGAAAGATTGAATAAGCTTATAATTCAAAGACAAGTCCAGCATAAGGGATCATATTGCTAATCTCAAGGAGAAAAGCAGGAGTGCACAGCATAACATACGCTGTTCTTATGGTGCCATTAACAAAACCATCATAATTACAAGAAGTAAAATTGCAACCGGCACTACTCTGTTGCATTGTAACATTCCCGAGCATAAGATTGCTGCTTTTACATTGCATGCTGGAACAAGAAACAGCCAGAGTAGCAGGCATACAGTATAAACTGCAGAGAAACCCAAATCCGAAGGTTAGAAGTCTGTAAAGAGAAGCCAGATTCATAATAATAAAAAAATAAAAATGAAGAATATGAAGAAGAAGAAGGAATAGAAGGCAACGGAGAAAGAAAAGTTGCTAAGTACTTTAAATTTCGTGGCCCACAGCTGCATTGCACACAGTGACTTGCTGCAATGGCATAGCTTCCATTAGGAACAAGCAAGCCATAATCAGAGGCATATTTTGGGAAATCTGATGCACAAGCTGTAACACGAGAAAGGAATTACTGACTGAACAGTACAAATAATAAGAATGGACACTAGAGATTGAAGTAAATTCAGCATTACCAAAATTCTTGCCCAATGAAAAGGCGAGTTCATAGCATAACAGTGAACTTCTTACAAGTTTGAATAGCACCAATTTAAAAGCTTGAAAAATCAAACTATTAAGAGCTTGAACAGGAAAGCCCGTGAAGTGCATAGAGAAATATCACGAGTTTAAACAGAAGCACATAATCACATATGAAGAAGCGTATATCCCGAGGTACTGAAGTGGAAATGTTTAATACTTCAAGCAGAAACGGAATCAGAAATTACCCGGTATCGGTATAGCAAGAATATCACCATCCGTGATAGCTGTACTCCCCATGGCATTGACATTCATCAAATCACTAAGAGTGGTGAAATACCTCGCGGCAATTGCAGCTAGTGTATCAATTGGCTGCACCACATACGACAGGTAGATTGCAGGCAAAGAGTTATCGGTCCCATTGAAGCAAGTGCATGGAAGCGGCACCACAAGGTTCTGACCTGCATCCAATACTGAAGGGTCAGTTATTGAATTTGCCTCCCTAAGCTGGTCAGCAGACACCAGACCCCCATATATTGAATCCGCAATCGACGAGAGAGTATCAGAGGGCCGAGTTTTGTAATGGGTCGACACCGATTTGCGAATTCCATCAACACATGAACATGTAATAGGGATTGTGAGGAAGAGACGAGAAGGAAGAATGTGGTGCTCTACGTCAGGGTACGAAATGTCAATGGCATTGGCAGTGAGAAGAGCAATAGGGTCGATTTGAAAGAGGGAAGCCACTTCAGAGACCTTTAGATCAGTGGAGAGCGCATATCCGAGCAGAGCATTGCACGAGTCGGAGTTTGAGCAAGGCTCGATTGTAGATTTGGAGCTCACGTGAGCTACATTGATTAAAACCAGCAAAAGTAACAAGAGGAGAGTACTCTGCAAAATGGGCTTTTGATTTGGCATTCTGGCAGTGGCTTTTTCTAGCTCCACTCCTTCAAATGTAGACGTTAGAGAGTGTTCGACACCCAAAAAACCTGAAAATTAAGATCTTCCACAGAAGGTTATAAGGAGAGCGCCGAATGTTCTTTGAAGAGGCCAGAGAAGGCTGAATGAATCTCCTTTCGACTGACGCAGAAAACAGTTTTGGCTTCCGACCATAAAAGGAACCTACTGGGATTAGAAGGATTTACCTGACGGGGGAATATGCTATACTTAGTCAAGGATATTTTCAGCAAGAAGATGAAAAATATAACCGGGAAGGCTTACAAGAGATAGAGCTTGTACTAGAAAGGTCGAATTTTCCCTAGGGAAATAGAAAATAAGTTAGAGGGGTTTAGGGTTTTCTACGTGGTCTTGTTCCGACCAGAGTGAGCTCTAGAAGGCGGAGAGAGCTGAGAAATGGGGAAAAGAAAAGCGTGAAAGAGAAAGGCGCGTTGCAGAGAGAGAGAGAAGGGCCAAGATTACTTCACAGCTAGTCAGATTCTCGATGATTGAATTTCCAAGTCCAACATTGGTGTGTTGCTGGACTAGTTTGTCCCTGTGTGGTTTCGGATTTTGAAATACGGTGCAACGGCGTCGTATGAATGAGATGAGAATGTTTTAGTAATTTAGCAATTTGCTTTTAAGATTTGTGGACAAGCAGGTGTGCCCTACCGCACTGTATCTTGGCTCGGATCCTCTGCTTTTTCAGGCATTTGAGTAAAGAATTTTATAGGATTGTTGGAATTTATTATACTTGTCCTTTCAGACCTTTTTCTAAATCAAAATTTTCCTCACTTAGTTCAACTGTTGGAATTGTTTTGGAAGGACTGCAACAACCATATTAACTATTTAGTTTGGGACGCACGGATTCCTAGTTTCAATATTGAAATGATCACCAAAAGAAAAAGACAATTATAGTATTATATCTTAAAAGACACTCATTATTCATTAATAACTCTTGAAATTTTTTTAATATTTATTAGGATACCAAATTCTTTATGTTATAGACACTCAATTTTTAAATGATATTATCTAATTTTTTATAAAAAATAATCATTATATCATGATTATAACTAATTATTTTTTATAAAAAGAATTTAAACATTATATGACATTCTTTTTCAATGGGTCTTATGGGACTATAACCCCTTAAATTTTAAATCATATACTCTTATATAGTACTTTTTTTTATTTTTATCTCTCACCATTCTTTATTTTTTGTTTTTCTTTTAAGTTTTTTATATTATTTGGATATTTTTTATGTCTAATACTTTTTTAAACAAATTTTGATATATTTTTGAATATTTTTTTACTTTTCTTTTGAATAATAAAAAATTTCAATGTTACTATTTTAAAATTATTGTTCAAAACTATTATTTAAAGGATAAGTAAAAAATTACAAAAAAAATATTCAAAAAATTAACAAACATAGAAATATATCTCAAATAATATAAAATAAAAAGAAATCTAGAAAAAACGTCACAAGAGATAAACACAGAAAAGTACTATATAAAAATTGTATAAAAATAGTGTAGCAGCATAATAATTCCTTTTATAATTTTGGTGTTTATAAGAGTAACTATAAGTCACTAAGTAGTTACTCAACTATAAAAAGTGGTTATTAATATTATCAAATTTAGTATTTAAATTTTTTTAAAATATATAAATTTTGTAACAAAATACTAATGTTTCATTCTTCCAAATATTTTAAAGGGTCTTTTTACCATATTCTTCCTTAGTAGCATAGGTTTTTAATTTTTAATTTTTAAAAATTTTGTTTTAAGAAAAAATTTAAAAAAAACTTCATAACACAATAATTCAAAAAAGAATTGAAAAACAAATAAAAATAAAAAAAATATTTTAACTTACTTCTTAAAATAAATAAAAAAACATACTCTAAAACATTCTATACTAGTAGAATAGTACGTACCTATTTTAAATGATTTTTCTATTGAAAATATGTTTTTTGTTAATTTAATTTTCACGAATACTTTCAAATATTTTAAATTATTTGTATGTTAAAATATTATTAATTTGATTATGACTAAAAATTGAATTTAATATTAAATATTTTATTAAATGCAAATATTTAATTAAATATTTTAAACGTTTAAATAAATATGACAATATACAAAAACATTCAGATCCACTCTTATTTTTTTATCTCATGAATTGCATAATTTGCATTAGAGAGAAATAGTATTTTCCCATTAATTTTATATTTCTCTTTATTCTTATATATATATATATATACTAATATATTCATAAAAAGTTATTATTTAGTATTTTATGAGACAATAGATTTTATATGATATTTATGAATATGAAATATTTTTTACTTTTTATAAAAAGAATTATTTAATTATAAAAAGACTTATTTGTTCATGATTATAAAATAAATAATTAGGTTTTATAACTGAATAACAAGTGTGATTCGCCGCCCGCGCCCTATCCCAGTCCCATCGAAACTCTAATATCACATGGCGGGAACAAAAACCTTCCTAAAATTTTATTCCCGTCACTCCCTCTCTTTTACAGTCCACACTCTCCTTCAATACCCCCAAATTCCGAAACCCTAATTAATCATTCTGCCGAATCTGATCTGATTTCACAAGTAATTATACTGTGATGGACGGCTCCGTATCGGAGCTTAGTCCCCGCAATACCGGCACACCGAAGCGCCGGAACGCTTGCCGGAAGTTGGTCCAATCGACGCTCTTCCCTCACAAAACACAAGAAACTGACGACAAAGCTGAAGAAAAGGACGAGAAAAATTGCCGAGCCGATGAAAAAGGGGAAGAAGAGGTGGATTGCTGTGCGAGTGAGAACAAGAAGAAGAGGAAGTCCAAAGCAAAAGTTACTCCTCAAACCAAAAGTTCCAAGGTCAAATTTTTGCAATTCAATTTTATTGAGCTGTAATATGCTTAATATTTGATAGTAAATTATGTCTGGAATTCTTGCATAATGTCGGCATTGTGTTGGACTGGAGTAATTTACTATTTGGTTCAACTGTTTGTCTGAAAAGAGAATTTAAAAATAGATGTTTCAGATTCTATTAATATGGCATTTACTCTCTCTCTTCTTTTTTTTTTTTTTTGCTTCCCACAAGCAGCAGCAAAATAGTACGCCAAAGAAAAAACTATCAGCTAATGGGCATAAGGGGGTAAGTTCACAGCAAATGTTGGCGGATTTAGCACAGATTAGTATGCCGGTCCCTGATTTGCGATTAGAGGCAAAAATGTCAGCTGAGGTTTGTGCGCCGGGTTTATCTCATGGGTAGCTTGCGTTATTGGGGATTGCTTAATATATGTTTTTCTCTGGTCGTTTGATCAGCTGTCCTGCGGCATTGATACTTTCTTTACTTTTGACGAGTGATCAACTTTGATTATGACTATGAATTAAGTTTTATTGCTACTTTTGTGTGACTCGTTAGTGTGTGGTTAGATTCTTTGACACTCTTTCTCTCTGTTTTAATCAGGAAAATTCAAGGATGTTTGCAGGACGGCAAATACATCCTTTTTTTTCATCATGTAAGGTGGGGAAGAAATTTCCGGAGCCAGCTGAATCAGAACGTAGTTTATGCACAGTTGAGAAGAAGGATGAAGTATTAACCACCTCCGTTCCAATTCATGTATTCGAAAATATTCAGGTATGTTCTGTCCTTTGGCATTATTCTATTAAGGCAAAAGGTGAGTGATATGTATTTCTTTGTTCACTGGGTTTTAAATTCTTTAATATCATCTTGTTTGAGTAAATCCCATAATTCTTCCATGCAGGATGATAAGTCATCCATGGACTGGAAAAACTGGACGTTTTTGGGGGAGACCACCAATGCAAATTGTGTTCCAGAAAGTTCAATTTCTTCTGTCTTGGAGGGTTCTGTTGAACCCTTAAATTTTGATAAGCTGCCTCGTACTTTGAATCCCCATGGTGCTTCATGTTCTCAGAATGCCTCTTCTTGTTCAGATCAACTTTCTATACAGCCACCAAATCTGCAAGAAATATTGCCAGAAAAATCAGCTGTGCTAGCCAGTGGGCAAACAACGTGTTGTGGAATGCTAGAAGCCAAAGTGGTACATGTTTTGTTGTATATATTGAAAAGTTCCTTCTTTCCATAGTAAACCCCCTGCTAAAAAAATGGATGAAAGGGTTTAAATGCCTCTTGGTAATCAGTGGAAGCTTGTTTAAAGGGGGAAATATACTCTCTTTTGTCTTAATGTTTTTAACTGTTGACAAAATATTATTGTCAGGACTTGGAGGTAGATGAAATTAGTATTTTTTCTGGGCAAGCTGGCTTTTTCAGAAAGTTGGATACTGAGCCACAGAGTAGATTTCTTCAAGAAAGGTTGATACATGGATGATCCACACCCAATATCTTGTTGGCAATGTCATATGTTCATTTTATCATAACTAATTTTACCTTCTACTTGTGATTTTATATTTATATCTTGCATCTTCCCTTTATATTGCAAATGCTGCTAAGTGCTACCTTTTGTTGTAAATGCTTATCTTCAGCAATATACTAGCCGGAAGACCTTATGACATCTTTTAACTTCCTAGAATGTGTTAAGTTAAGAAAGATGTATTTTCAAACATAGTTGCAAGACCTTGGAATATTAGAATATATTGCAATTGTTTCCTTCTGTTCATTTATCTTGGTAATCGAAAAGTTGTTTGGATCTCAATTTTGAGATCCTCATTCCTAGGAATGGTATAGTCCTAATTAATAGGTTTATTTGTGAATTGTTGGCTTAAAGCAAGGAGGTCATGAGACACTGTTTGGCGTCTAAATCTTGATAGACAGGTTCTTGGTGATGGCAATTTATTTCTGCTGCCCTTTTTCTCCTCTATTCTTCCAAGTCTAAAGGGTTCTTCAAGTGTGGTCCTAGTGTACTTGGGTTTCTTGGCAGTTCAGCAATGGAACTTTTCAATCATTAGTAAGAGAAAATAGTTGTATTTCTGTTGCTTGTTTTTCTAATGATGCCTGCAGCATCTGGGACAGCTATGATTTCATTTTTTCGGTCCAATATGCATTAGCCTTGGCTAGGGAATGTTATTTCCTGATAGTTAGGTTTTTCCCTGTATTCTGCATTGCAGTATGAGGCCATATTACCATAGTTGTGAAGATAAGGCTGAGGGCAGCTTATGGTCATACAAGTACAAGCCAACAAAGGCCTTTGAGGTCTGACATTTTTGGTTTTTTTTTTAGTTGAAGTGACGTGTTGATTTTCTATTGCCCTAAATTCTGTTTTTTTCATGGTTTCTCAAGGTATGTGGTAACGACGAGTCTGTGAATTTTTTGCGTGACTGGCTACACCTTTGGCATGAAAGACGTTATAAAAGCAGGAAGGATTCCTCAAACAGGGATAAAAGTGACATGCAAAGCGATAATGATGATTATGACTGTTCTCATTGTGACTATGATTCAGAAGATATAAACGAGGAGGACTCCCTCCTAAATGTTCTTTTAATTACAGGACCAATTGGGGTGCGTGAGTATACATTGTCAAAACTGTGGCATACACTTTCATTAATTGGTTTTTATATTCATCATCTATGCATCTATTGAAGATTACCATTGTTTAGATAAAGTAGTGTCAGTAAAAGGGCTAGGGTTTTAGGAACTGTTCAAATGGAGCTTTTTTTTGTTAAAGCATGATACAGCTTATGCATAATCAGAAAAGGTAGAATTGAAGGGAAGCAGAGTGTAGAAGAAACAAAAAAAAGTGAAAAATAACCATGGGTACATATATCTTCAACTATTGGATTGCTAAAACTATAATTCAATGCTTGTAAACTGCCGATTGAGAGATATAATCCGCAGCTTACCAGTGGTAAGGAGAATGAAAATGTATTTGATTCTTAACAAATTAGAAACTGGCCAATATAGCATTCCCAGTTACCTATAGCCCATGTAAACTCACTAGCACTGAAACATACTTAGACTGCTTATGTTCCCAATTATAATTGAATTTTAATTATTACAAATCCCTTTTGTCCATGCAGTTGAATGCTTGGTGGCAATGCTACATTTATACCTATACTGTTTCTCTTACTAGTTACTACTAGCTTTGGGTTATTACTGTCTTTGGATCATTGAATGATAACCTCAGTATCTATTTTACTTATCAAATAATTGGTTTCCT
>JASKGM010006044.1:0-11533 GCA_034509205.1 Ceratonia siliqua
ATCAGGAATTGCCCTCAACTGATAAAGGTTGCGACCTAGGTGCACCTAGTGGTTCTACCACCACTCTACTACGGATCTCAGATTACAGTTGTAAATTACTTTCATAGTACTTATGCCATTCAAACTTTCAAAATATCAAAGTTCAGATATTTTTCATGCTAAAAAATAATAATAAATTCACATATAAATATATATTACTTTCCTCAAAACATACTCAAATAACATCATTTATCCTCAGATATAATATATTTTCGTATTTAAGACTTTTATCGTATGATATAATATTTTAAAATTGTAACAAAAAGTATATAAATATAAATAGGATAAAATACATTTTAACTACAATTTTGAAACAAATTTTAAAACTCTAAAAATCACTTTGGTTAATTTTTATAAACAGTTACGTAATGAGGTAAAAAAAATGTATGATTTTAAAAATTAAAAAATATTTATATGATTTTAAAATTTAAGTGCCTATCGATGCTTGTATCAATACGGTGCTGCAAGACGCTATGGTCTAAGTCGACAGGTTGGGTTGATGTTTACATTTTCTGTCAATCAACGAATAAAGTGAACTCAAATTTTGGGTGGTGAACGCGAACTCCGACGCTCGAGTTAGTTATGATCGAGCCATGCAATTAGTAATGTTAAACGGGGCGGGCCAACCTGACCCGCCCGGTTTGAACCACAACCCGCCCCTGGCAGGTTGGCAGGCGGGGGCCAACCCACCGAAAAACTAAAGGAAAAAGAAGAATTTGGCGATGGCGGGGCGGGGCGGGCCAACCAGCCAAAAAATTATCAAACCCAGCCCGTCATTTTAAGCGGGCTGGATGAGCCAATCTAGTGGGCCCAACCTGTTTTGACAGCTCTACATGCAATAAATATGAGTTCAGAGTAAAAATTCTTTCATACCTAAAAGAGGGGAGTATTTATAATTGTTGCCCAGTGGTTAGGTTTTTTTGGGTTGAGTTGGCCAATGCGCTCACTTCTTTAGACCCATTGGGGGCAAGAGAAGGTTAAGTATCAACAATAACAAAATCATAATAAGAATATACTTTAAGGAGGAAAATGTGTTTTACCCATATAAATGATTGGAATTTGGGAATTTTTTAGTTTTTTGCTAGTATTTTAAAATGATGACTTATCTTGTGTGTTGATATTTTAAATGCTATCAACATTTTAGATATTAATATATCAAACATAAATATATAAGAAGTCTCCCATATTTTAAACACCGGATAAATATGACAAGGTTAAAAATTTAAAAATATGATATATTTATAGGTTTTGGACAATATATGGTGGCTTTTTATGTTTCTTAATATTTTAAATATTATTATATGAAAAAAAATATTTTAGATGACAAGATGGTTAAGTTTTTGTACACGTAGAGTTCCAATTTTATTAGTTTTGTAAAAAGTGTTAATTATTGAAGGATTATATTGTAATGTACACGTTGATTCTTCTTGTGGCAAAAGGAAACATTAGAAAAATAGTTTCTGATTTAACTTGTCGTGTTGATATATACGTTGCTAGTTACTTGTATTATTCGTTTCGTAGTGTGGTTGTCTAATATGAAACTTGAAGGGATTGCGATAACCATTTTTTAAGGAAACCATAAGTTTAAGAGGTGGGTTGCCATTCATTAGTTGATTGTAAAAGTTTTAATCTCTTAATCTTATTTTTAATTTAAATAATATTATCTTATTATTTTTTTAAAATTTAATTAAGTCAATTTATCATATTTTTATCAATAAAATAATGATATTACAATTAATTAATATATGTGACTATATTATTATTTATTTATAGTAATTATTTGATAAATAATTAAATAAAATTACGTTGAATGCATGTGATTTCACATTTTTTTAATATAATTTTATTTAATAATTTGTCAAATAATCATTCTATGTAGACAACAACAAATTTATGTGTTAATTAACTGTAATGTCATAATATTTTATTTGTGGATGGACAAATATATTATGAAAAAACAATTAAAATTTTTATATATTATAATGACCAAAATTGTATTTAAATATTTATATAAATTATGCCCATGCAAAAACAACAATGCTATTTTTAATTTTTTATGTTATTTTTATATTGTTTGTCATATTTATTATTTATCAATTATTATTATTATTTTATATTAAATCAATTATTAAAAATTAAAAGTATATAAAAAAATGTAGAAATCATGATATAAGAATAAAAATAAGAATACTGATGAAAAAAAAAATCCTTAAAACAAGGAAGTTGTACTTTCAATGCCATGAAACATGGTGTGATTTTATACTTGTCCTCATTATTATATCCGATTATTTTCGTCGCGATGTTTTTTCAAAGGGTTTTTTTCATGCTCCTCCTAAATAGTAATATTTAAAAAGAATTTTTTTTTATTTTTTTAAATTTAAATTTAAATTTTTTATTTTTTATTTTTTATTTTAAAAAATAAAAAATTATGAGAAAAATTATTATTTATTTATTTATTACTAAATTTATTTTTTATTTTTTATTTAATTTTTTAAAATTCTTTTAAATTATTTCTTAAAATAAAAATTAAAAATTAAAAGTTGGGGAGAAATCACATTTTTCAAACAAAAATATAAAAACGTGTACAATTATAATTATTTATACTTAAATAAATAATTACGATTTAAAATATGACGAATAAGGATTTTTTTTTAATGTGAGTTTAAGAAAACTGGTAACAAGCTAGCTCGTTTATTCATATATTTTTGTTTAATAAGAAACTTGTTTTGTTGACGAAAATAAAGGGTAGGATATTATTATGTTGCTCTTCATCTTGTTCTCATACTCTAAATATTTGAAAACTTTCGATTAAAGTTGTAGGCACCTTGCTCCTTTTTTTATAAAATTGCTCTTAATTTTATTTTACATTCTACTCTTACTTTATATCTCTTTTACCCCTTTTTTTGGGGGTTATAAATTAACAATGTTAAAATAAAATAAAATACTCTAAAATAAATTAACAATGCAGCAATGCTAAGGAAAGACGTGGGAAAATGGGGTTTTTGTCTAATTAGTAATTACTCAATTACCTTGGTTCATATTTATTGAGTGATTGGAATAAATTTTTGTGAAATTTATGAGAATATTATATTTATAAGACAATATTTCTCATTTTTAAAATGGATAACGAGACTAAAGAGTTTATATCTCAATAATACTAAAGTTATTTTTAAAATTTAGAATTATAAGTTCAATTCAGCGAGAGCCAAATTAATTAAAAAAATGGGGAGAACCTTTAAGGATAATATCTTCTCTTCTCCTTGTATGGTACTGGTGTTTTGTTAATGAGTAAATAGCAGTCATATTCATGAAATAATATTTTATTTTTTTATTTTTTTATTTTAAGAAAAAATTTAAAAGAATCTAAAAAAAAAAGTGAAACAAAAAAATATTCATAACAAATATTCAAAAATAAATTAAAAAACAAAGTAAAATAAAACTAAGAAAAAGTAAACAAATTCTTTTGATTTTTTTATTTTTTTAAATTATTTCTTAAAATAAAAAATACTCATCAAATATTGGTACTCAACAATGTTATTTTATATACCAAAAAAACCCTCTTTGTTAAAACATGCAAAAATATAGAAGAGAACAAAGAAACAAAAGGAGGGAACTACTATGGAAGCATTTTATGCTTCAAGTCCACCAATAGAGGCATTTGATGCTCGGAGTTTTTAGAGATGAGACAAAATAAGAAGCTTAAATCAATTTTTGTCAAAATGAACGAACTCTAAATTATGGATGGAGATCCGGTCATATTGTGAGAAACGACATGATCGGACAGTTGTAGGGATCCAGGCCGTCCATTAAAAATGGGACGGCCTGGATTAAATTAAAAAAAATTTATACATTTTTTAAAATTTTTTTTAAAAGACGTGTAAAATCGTGGCTATCCGTAAAATCACGGATGGCCACGATTGAACAGGTCCCGACTTATTGCCTTGCAACAGGTTGGGATTCGGATCCCTAAATTATAAACCCTAAATTATATCACTCAATACAAATGCAATAGCTAAAAAATTGCAAGAGTTCAAGAATGAAGACATGTTAGCCAAGAAGTCACAATTGAAAGCCTGAAATTTCACACAAGAGAAGAACCAAGTACTAATTGATTGATGAATCCAACCAGCTTAATAATTTATTTCTTTGTTCCAACTATTTCAACACTGTCATTACTTGTTACCAAACCCAGCAGCTGCAGGGCCATATATAACCATTTAATACATCCAAGTCTAAGAGAGAGTAACAGATGGTGAAAAAATAAACCTAATTATGAGTCAAGTTTCGAGTATGATTATTGTCAATTTACAAAGAATTTAAATCTGAATTTTTATATAAAATAAAATTCAAAACTTGCTGGATGATAAGATTTAGTACAAAATAATGAGTCTATAAAAGCTGAGTGCATTTTATTAGAAGCATAGCTACACAAAAAACCAAACCAAACCAAATTAATAGCTCACAATCACTCTAAATTCACTAGAGGCTCCAATGGAATATCAAAAAACACAATTAGAGCCCCCATTATAAACCTATATACAAATCCAATATGTTTAGGAGGTAACTTAAACTAGAGCAAACCCAAATCCAAGACTCAAATTTCTTCTTCATTAGGCTCTAATAGCTAAATAAGTAAAAAAACCATAATTAGAGCCCTATTCATCTACCTTTCCATGTATAATTGTATATCCTCCAAAGTGTATATGATTATTTTTAACCATTTAAAGAGGGAAAGAGATGGATGCACAAATAAGAGCACTCCATCACTTTCATGTTGAAAAATTGTCATATTAAAAGAAAAATAGACACAACATGCATATGTAAGTAGAATTCTCACATTGTATCTATTTCTCTTAATAGGATAGTATTATGATCTCTGGGAGAGAATCCTTATATCCTTTCATGCATATTATTTTCAATGTTGAAGCGAACTTGAAGTGGGCCCTCTCACTGGACTGGGCCTGGGTGAAGGCCCAAGTTTCGCTTCTCCTTCATGGAGTTCAGCTTCTCCAGCTTCCACTCCCCTCTGAGTCTGGCAATGAAAGTTGCAGCCTTTACGTTCACATCGGGGCTGGGACAGAACACGGACCCACCAATTTCCCCGTTGTCCAATCCGGGGTTGGTGGTGGTCTCCGATTCTTCATTGGTAGATGGGACATCAATGTCTTCTGGTTCTGGTGAGCCACACCGTGAGCTGTGATTGCTGCGTATTTTAACAAAATCCCCACGAACCAGAAACTTCATCGCCGGCATTTTGAATGGCGGAGGAGGCGGAGGTGGTGGTATCGGAATCAGAGGTGACTGGTTACCACTGTTAATTATTGGGTCATCATTGATGTTGCTTGTCCTCGGCGGCAATGGCGGCCTACGTGCGTTTCGATGCCGGAGGGGTTCAGGTGGCGGAGTTGGTGGGGCTGGGGGTGGTGAAGGTGGGATCTGGATCTTACGCTTTGACCATCGTTTTGATGTTAATGGGGGTAGAGGTGGGGGCGGAGGCGGCGTTGAGACTGAATGGATTTTCTTACTCTTGCCTAGTCCTTTCTTGAAGAAACTGTGGAAGACCGAAGGAGGAGGTGGCGGCGGCGGCGGAGGAGGTGGTGGTGTTGGTGGTGGCTGTCTTGTATTGTATGGTAATTCAGCAGAGGAGTGGAGGACATTATCTTCATCATGAAAATGGTTGCTTTTTGTACTCTGCTTCTTCTTCCTCTTTTTCTGATTGGATAGTGATGCCCAGACAATTGCTAGTTCCCTTTTCACATTACTCCTCCTTCGTTCACTCCTGCCGTGCTTATGCTCCGATCGCTTTTGAACCGACTGCGGCGGTGGTGGCGGTGGCGGTGGCGGAGACCAAATCCTTGTGATATCACCATCATCGACCTTCGCATTTGCCACCTTTTCCATGCGCGGAACTGTCTGATATGTCCGTTTTTGTTTAGGATGAGCCGCAGCTGGCGGAGGAGGTGGAGGGGGAGGAGGAGGCGCCGTTGAATTCGATGATGGTTGCGGCGGCGGCGAAGACGGAGGCGAACTGCTAAGTTCTAAGGTGTCTACCTGAATTTCCTTCACATCAACATCTTCTCCAACTCCTCCCTGCCGCTTACGGTGGTCCACGGGAAGCTGGTCTCTCCCCGGCGAACGAAACTTATCAATTTCAAAATCGTCGTAGAAACGAAACTGATACCTATCAGTGCCGGTTACCCACGCCGACTCCTGCCGCAGATCCGGGTAAGAGCTACTGCTCCTCCTCAACCGGGGAAGGCCAGTTGCCGGCGACTGCAACCGGATCGGAGGAGTATCATACATCTTACTCTCAGAAAACCCATACCACCGCTGAGAAACGCACCCATGTTCTTCTTCTTCTCTCGTTTTCTCATACGCAACATTCACAGCAACTGCACCCATAGCTTCTTCCTCTCCAGGAGGCGATTCATCGTCATTTTTCCTAGCGAAAACCCCACAAAGAATGGCAAAAACCACGAAGAGAACATTAAGAGAGTCCCAGCTTTTCTTGACGGAAGTGGGTCGGAGGAGATGGGAGGTGAAAGAGAGAAAAGAAGGGAGTGCGAAGAAGAGGAATATCAGAGTAATGATGGGCAAGAGAATAATAAGCAGAGGAGGGCTCAGAAACGGAGACGATGAGAATGAACGACGGCGAGGCATGGAGGTTGTGGGTGGTGGGTATTCCCTGTTCCTTTTGAGCTTGAGTTGCTTTGGCTATGGCTATGGATATGGTCGCTTGTGGAGAAAGTGTGTACGTATGAGTTGGGTTTCCTGTGGAGCCTTGCTTGACTTCACAGAAGAGAGACAAATATAACTGTGTTCGGACTTTTGAGATAACCTCTGCAATTTATTCTAAGTGTTTGTTAATGTTACTCTTAACGTTTAATTAAGTTTTAGACAGATGGATTTGTTCTAATTGAAGGTCTAATAGAATTGAAACTACTGTTATCTTGGAAGTTAATTATATTACATTCAAAGCAAGTTGTTTCACAAACTCAGCTCCAGCAAAAACTTTGCTTATTAGCCTTTAAGCTAATAAAGGATTTACAAATTCTCAATCACTATAGTTAAAAATAAGAAATATAAATTTTCACATAAATTACCAAAATATGTTTTTCTTAAAAAATTAATTTTTAATTTCACATGTTTAACTATGTAAATGCAATTATGAAAATAAAAATGTAACCTAAAATAATTATGTCAAATAATGAATCAATCTCTTTTTTTTAAGTTATTTACTTTATTAGGGCAAAGGATTGCATCAAAATCTATATTTTCAGTGATATTTTGATGTTCTACCATTATTATTTGATTATTTAAAAATTTGAACCATCATGAAAAGACTATGGCCCCGTATCTCTTTTTTTTAGGGAGAAGATATTTTTTTAAAAAAAAAGTCATTTTGATAAACTTTAACTGTTCGTATCTCCTTTTTTTTGTAAGGAGAAGTTAAAATAAAGGAGTTTTTTAACTTTAAGGAGAAGGTAAATTTTTAAAATTTTTCAGTTAAGGAGATTGATAAAAAGAGAAATAAAAATTTTTTTTATTAATACATTTGAAGGTAAAATAGTATCTCCTTCTGAAAAAATACCTTATTTTTTTAAAATCATCTTCTCCTTCTCTAAAAGTCATTATTTTTAAAGAAGATCCGAGCATGCCTATAACTTGGGGGGGAAGAATAACATAATTAGGGTAGAGAGATCAATTTGTTTATTTATAAAATAATAATTTTAATTACAATTATGATTGTAAATAAATAATTTTAAATATAAATAATCGAGTATTTAATTTATTTTAAAAAAAATACAACTTAATGAAGGATAGTTTTGAAAATCTCAATTAAAATTAAGTACAAAATAGTGTTAATAGACAATTAAAAATGCCAATAACGCCACCCTTAAGTAAAATATCTTATATGTTTTTTATCAAAATTTTTAATTAGTGAATAATACGTGTTATAATTTTTTTCACTTAACTACTTTTATTTATGTCTATTAATACACATGTTATACAAATCTAATAACAAATACCTTGCCTAAATTTCATCCTTGCATTTAAAAACAGTTACTTTGTATACAATTTATAACAATAAAAAATAATAATTAATATCTGCCACAAAGAAAAATTAAAGGTAGTTTGTAAATGAATGATTTACGACTCTAGCAAGACAGTTTCTTTTCTTATATAGTGATATTAATAATCCAATTCTTATATTTTCTTCTTCTTTTTTTCTCTTTTGAATTTTTAGTATATAAAACTAATTTATAACAATAAAAAGTTGGCTAATAAGCTAAACTAAATTAATTAGGATTTTTTTATTTTCTTTCAAAATTATTTGTTATGCAGGTATTCTTGAAATATTTACAATAAAATATTTATTAATTATATTTTCACCTAAATTTGACTATCTATGTTTTCCCCTTCTTGCTCATAAGTTTTTATAGAGTTAATTCAATTTAGATATTTTAATAAATTATATTATAACAATATTTTATGAAATTTAAAATTTTTTAAATTATTTTACAATATTTGAGATGTTAAATATAAAAGTAAGAAAAATGTCTCTCTCATTAATTTTCACAAAATAAAAGAAAATATATTAAAAAATAATATAAGTGAATGAGTTGTTGAGATAATTTGAATGGTTGATATCCCATTTTTTAAGAGTTTGTGTGAGAATTCTTTAGGAAAAGAGCATTTCTCTAAAAGTGAATATAATAAATTATTATTATAAGATAAGAAGCTCTAGTTTAATTAAAAGTGAAATAACATTTTAGTCTTTTAAATGTATTTTATAAATAATTTTTTATTTTAAAAATATCTTTAAATAATTATCTATTTTTATTTGTTATTAAAATAGTCATTTTATTAATTTAGTTGACATGAAAGAGAAAGAAATAGATAAGATTCACCTTAATTTAAATATTTCTATTAAGTAAACTATTAAATGGATTATTTTGATAACGATGTAAAAATAAAAATCATTTTAATACATTTTATTATTGGGGAGGGTTTTTATATTTATGTTGAAAGTGAGAATAGGTTGAAGACTTGAAGGAATTTCGAAAATTTTAAATTTTTTATAATACTAAATCATCAAGGAAATTCATGTTGCTTGACACGTTTATCAAGCAGCTCAAATTTTATTTATTTATTTTAATTGGTTATTGAATTATGTTTGAATGCAATTTAAGGACCCAATAGTCATGGAAGCCTATCTCAATCACGCGGATCAATCAACACGTAAATATATAAAAGGGAAATATTAATTTATTATTAACATTAATATAATAATTAATTAAGAAATAATAAAATAAAAAATATATATTTTTATCAAAATTAAATTCTATTTTAAAAATAAATATTAAATTACTAAATTACTAAATTAAAAAAAATATTATTTACTTTTTAAATAATAAAAAATAAAGAGTAATTTTGTGAATTTTAAAAAGTTTCATGATAAAACTCTTGGGATTTGGGCACGTGACCAATTCAAATGGTAAAAATTTTGATATACTAATTATATTGTATTACATGGACACTTAATAATAAAAGATGGAATTTTAATTATATAAATATTGTTTTTATAAAATACACTTAATAATGACTATTTTAATGTATTATTTAAAAATTATATATATAAGGGTTATTATTTATTAAATTACAACACTTAGAATTTTTTTTTGTATTATTTATTTTTGTTTGAAAAGTAAAAAAATAAATTCTAAAAATGCTATTTAAAAATAAAAAAAAAGTTTCAAAATTTAAAAAAAAAACAATAAATAAATAATAAATAATAAAAAATAAGATAATGTAACTGTAATATAAGAAAACTTATATTATATATAAATAATGGTATTTATGTACTATTTTTGTTTATATGATTTATTACTTATTATTATTATTATTTTATAATATATTAATAATATAAAAATATCATTATTTTTTATGTATAAATATAATGTGAAGCCAAATATTAGTGGCACGTGTGTCAACTATAGGAGCAAGAAGTAGCGGACATTCAGGAGGGTGAATGATTGGAGCGTGGGGGCAATGATTGAAACTCACGTCCTTTCCAACAAGAAAGTAGAAACCACCCACCAAATTCTATCTTTACCGTTTCTTCTATAAATCTTGCGCGCCATTTTCCCTGCCTTCTTTTACGGATCTTTTCAAAAACATTATTCTTTACTGCTTACGTATTATATTTTTTATAATTCAATAATTATATTTCTAATAAAATATAAACGATGCATTATACCATATAAGAATATAATGTTATGTGTTAATTTAGTGTCTAATGGGCATAAAGAATAATTTTCTTCTGAAAAAATTTCAATACGTTTAAAAATAAAATATCATTGGTAATGTGATACTATAATTATTATTAAATAAAATAAAATATATACATTTAACAATAATATATAGTATTATGTGATCATAATATTATACATAAAAAATAGAAGAAGATTCGATTATGTTATCACAATTATAATTGTCCGTTTGTATAAGATCGAACGATCATATTTTTTTAAAAAATATATGAAAAGATGTATAAAATTTTAAATAACATGCAATTATGCCTATCTAATAGAAGAATATGATAATCATGGATGAGACATAGAGTGAGTATTATAAAACTTTAGGTTCCAAATTGTGTATTTAATAAACTAAATGTTCATTCTCTAACTCATTTAATCTCTAAAACCCAAACATATTTTTTATGAAAATCCAAACACATTTTGTTTCATGCCTATACTTGTTTATTTGAAAATTTTCTATATAAAAGTAATATTAAAAAAATTAAATCCTAATTAGCAAAATAAATAATTAAACAAGTGCAATCTCAAATGTTAAATATGAAAAGTATTATATTTTAAAACAATATTTCGTAACATTTACTTTCTTATCATAATGCCTCAAATAATTTTTAGAAAGCTACTTCGAAAAATGGCAATAGAGAAAAATCCTAAATATAAGAAAATATTATTTTATGTTATGGTACTTTTAAAATACCTAAATGGAATAAACTTTGAATATAATATGTAGGGTCTCTTTATTTTGATGGAAATTGAGTTTTAAGAAAACAGTTTACCAACTTTTCATTATTTGGTTAATAAAATATATATATATAAATTTTCTTTTCAAAAATTCAACCGAGATTAACAACTTTTAAAATGAAAAATAAATTTTTTTTACAAAAAAAAAAAAGTCTTTTTCATTTTATTAACTTTAAATTAATGGCCGACTCTCATTCCCACCTCACATTCAACTTACGTTAACTCTTAATTTGAATAATAGAAAATATTATTTAAAATACATTAAAAAATTAAAAAATATTATGTTATCCAAACAAGATAAAAAGTATTTAAAAGTAGGGCAACACTACAGTACAGTCCCATTTTTTGGGTTGTACTGTACATCCCAGATAAAAAAGTAGTGTTTTTTTAATTTTTCGGCTTAATTTTTTTTATTTTTTAACATTAATTAATTA
>JASKGM010006045.1:0-11532 GCA_034509205.1 Ceratonia siliqua
TTCTTCACAAACAACACCGGTGCCCCCCATGGAGAGATACTAGGGCGGACGAATCCTTTTTCTATCAACTCCTGCAATTGCACCTTCAACTCCTTAAGTTCACCAGGAGCCATCCTGTATGGAGGAAGTGATACTAGGTTGGTTCCTGGATGAGTATAAATACAGAACTCAATTTCCTTCTCCGGTGGGATGCCCGGTAAATCTTCTGGAAACACATCAACAAATTCTTTTACCACTGAGACCCCTTCTACCCGACGTTCTGGACTTTCAGTATCCTGAACAAAGGCTAAGTAAGCTTCACCACCCTTCCTCAATAGCTTCTGTGCTCCCAGGGCAGAAATGAGTTTGGTAGAGATTTCACTTCTGTCACCTTGAATCACAATCGGTTCCTTCTCAGATAGACTGATTGTCACTGTTTTATCAAAACAGTCCACCACTGCACGATGGTTTGCAAGCCAATCCATCCCCAAGATCACATCAAATCCGTGGATATTCAGCATAATCAAATCCACTAACAACGATTCACCACAGATTTTGAGTGAACAGGACTTCACCACGTCAACAGCAATAGATCATCTTGCTAGAGATATCTTGATTCTTGTCATCAGCGACGCCATTGCTTGCTTTGTTAATAAAATCCCAAATATTTTTTTTAAGATCATAAAATTTAATTAATTAAAATAAGTATTAGATAATAATAAGATGTTTTGAATTGACATTTGAAAATGGGGAGAAGCAGGTAGACATGTTTTAATGGTATGATGTTTAATGCCAGAATTATAGATAGAGTGCAATAGGTTATGAATTGACATTTGAAAATCGACCTAGTTATAAAATGGAGGTATTCTCTTTGAAAATTCTTAATTGCTATTGAGAAGATATTTTTTTCTTCCGAGTAAGGTCATTTGTCCCAATTTTATTGTTTTGATTCTAAAACATGATTTGTCTTGCCTCGGTTGGTATTTCAAATAAGCTAAACATCAATGAGGACTTTCATGGCTAGTAGGGTGGCCATGGTAAAAGTGACTTTCATGTGCATGTTGGATCTAGTTGTTACCCCTAAGTGTTTAAGGAACAAGCATGAGTTTTAAAAATTTTAAATCATTTAAGCTTGTAAACAAGTGAAACAAAACACTAAGCAAACAACTCACGGCTATATAGTAAAGTAAAACATATAGAAATTTTACATACCTCTTGTAATTACCTTAATCTTGCAATTCATTTCCTAACCAAGCACACCGACCGTCTATTCTTTAGGAAGTACCAATCTACAAAACCTATGGTGAATAGGTTTAGTGACTGGCGTGAAGAACAAAATATTTTAACACTTAATAAAACCAAAGCCTTCAAATTATGTTTCTCTCTTTCTCTCAAACCTTATTCCCATTAGAAAATTTTCTCTCCAAAGAATTCTTTGACGGCTTAGGCTAGGAAAATGGTTGATGATGATGATGATGATATATATATATATATGTATGTATATATATATATATACATATATACATATATATATATATATATATACATATATATATATATATATATAATCACCTAACCCTAGGTCATATGAGTGTATTCAAAAAATCAATCCATAACAATTAGGGACCCCACACGCTTACCATAGGAAAAGTAGATAATCAAATTATCTATTTAATTTATTAATCAATAATTGTATTATTTAATTAATAATGTCATATTTTATTTAACGCTTAAATAAAACATGTGTGGCTTTCTAATTGATCATGCTTAAATTAAAATTTAATAAATAAATTTCATTTAATTAAATCCCTTTGATTTAGTTAGTTTCTTAGTGAATATAGGTTTCCTAAGAAATTAAAACTCATTTAATTTTCAACATTTATTCACTAAGATAATTAGGATAATTAAGAGGGCTATATTTGAATATTTCAAAGACCAATTCTCCTCCTTTTGGCCATGCACCTCTCCATCACATGGGGAGGAGGTTGTTTTACAAGTTTAAACAATTCAAATTGTGCAACAATACTAGGATAAATGATTAATTAAATTAATTTTATCCTAATAAAATGTTATAGTCAAAATTCTTGATTAAATGGGAATTTAGTTTAATTTTAATCAACTTCTTCAAATTAAATATTTGAACAATTTAAATACTAATTTAAAGTAGTTAAACCAAAAATACTTACTAAGATAAAGGTTGTCTTAATTGAGACAACACTTGTCTTAAAATTTTATTGTCTAACTAAAACAACACTTGTTTAGATTAGACAACTAATTGTCAAAAACATTTTTGTCTCTAGTGACAAAAATGTTTCTCACATTTTCAAGCATGCTTAGGACAACATTTGTCATAAAATAACTATATGTCTAAATTAAGATAACTTTTGTCTTAATAAAAACATTAGCTGAAATGAATTTATTCTAACATAATATGGATTGAATTCTCTAAAGTTAGGTGGAGAATCGTTTCGAAATAGGAATTTCAAGCTTCAATAAATTTGGGATTATTTTAATCTCTTCAAGATAATCCTATTTTATTAATCATGAAGTCATTTCACCAAAGACTCATGATTGCACTTTTGATGATTCCTAAAATTATGAGAAGTCAATATTGAACATTGATTTGTCTAATTTGCAAACCTAGTATTTGTGAACCCTCGTAACCATCCATTGACACAAGGTAAAATTACCGTTTTACTCCTTATGTCAAGTTTGTCCCATGGTCTAAGATTTCATTCAATAAGTGACCAGATAATCTTTTAAAACTGTTTAAAATTATTTTGAAATGATGAGTAGCTAATTCATCATTTCATTGGGCCTATATATGTCACTTGTCTTCCTGAAATAACCAGAAGTGATGTAATGTTACAAACTTCATTTCTAGGATGTTCACTTCTATAATGATCCCAACATATAGAGTCATGACCAATGTCACATAATGGTTGTGCCCATAGTATATCAAAGATCACAATGGCCATGAACACGAGTTTATAATCCATCAAGATTTTGGTTCTGCTACTAGCAGATGTAATGTATGTAAGTTCAAGTTCAAAACAATGACTAGTAGATGTAATGTGTATAAGTTCAAGTTCAAAACAATGATATCAACTTGAACTCGATATTTCACTTAATTCCAATTCATTTAATAGTGTCATTACCTGAAGTTTACTAATTCAAAGATTTGAGATTCATCATTCCCTTAGCAAGTTTAGGAAAAATGTTCTATAGGGTGAACACTACATTCTTTATTGAATAGACTGACCAGCTCTACTCTATGACTGTGAATAGTATTTTAGATGCATCCAAAAATACATATCTCCTTTTGCGTAACCCTCAAGCAAATGTATCTTATTTTATTAGAATCTAAGAACCTTAGTAACTAGAAAACAAAACTTATGTAAATAAACTCTTTATTTATTATTATTAAAATGTATTTATATTAAATTGGAGAATCGAACTTGTTTTCTAGGGAAACCTGTTCCCAACAGTGCCTTTACCAAAACTCCTCAATATTTTTTCTTTTCCAAATCGCCGATATAATTTTATACCAAAATTTATTCACCAAGAGAAAATATTCTAGCTTTGTGAAGGGGTATAATGGGTGAAAGTAATGGCTTAAGAAAGAATGAATATATAGGCTTAAATATTAATGTTGGGTCACAATGAGAATGTTACTTTGACCTCACTTAGTCTATACCTCAATGGAATCCTTTTGAATCCTTTGAACATTTTCTTTTATTGGACATTTATTGGGGATTAATTTTCTTTCATTTTTTTGAAATCAACTTGGGATTTCTTTTGCCCCTTTATCTTTTGATCGATTTTTATGTGTCCTAATTTCTGCCTAAATTACTATTTTGTGTTTTACTAGACCATTTTTTGGGATGATGATGTGACCGGTCCTGTAGCGACCTCAGTACCACCACCTGCACTTACTAGGGCCACCTCTATGCCTTAGCAATTAACACATCCGGAGGTCGAGTTCTCCCACCTGTGAGCTAACCTGTAGGTTGACATAGAGGAGAGCAGTCGATCCAATGAGGAAAGGAGACGAGTCAATGCTGAATTTTGCCAGTATGTGGTGGAGTCCCACATGGTCTTTGCCCATCTCCTCACCCAACAAGCCATTAGAAAAGGTGCATACCCCGATTAATTGCCTAGTATACTGGTTTACCTACCACTGAGACTTGATTGAGATAACCAATGGAGACAGTGAGGAAGAAATCTAAGTTACCAAGGTAGTACCTTTTATTTTTGACATTTGCCTTCTTTCGTTGTTCTTCTGCCTTTCTTATTTTTTTACATTGAAGGCAATGTAAACTCTAAGTGTGGGGAAACTTAAACAAACTCAGTATAGTAGGGCTACCTTTGATTTTAGCAGTGTAAGGCCATGTACTGACTTTAATGCTCTATCGATATATTATGAAATTGCAATTTTGAATAATGTCTACACTACTTGAAAATTATTTGCTGTTATGGTTCTCTATTGTGAAAAGAATCATCTATATTTTTTATAGGAGATAATCTTTCTGTTCTGAACTTAAGGAGAATGAGAGATGTTATAGTGCTAAGTGTGTTAGCTTCTATGTGAGTATACTCTTACTTGAATTTATTTGAACCCAATTAAAGCACTTAGTCATGAACACTTAGCCAACTATAGGTTTAAAGTAGGGTTATGCTGATTTGGACATACACCTCTTTGAATTTCACCAAAACTTTTGAACTTACTCAAAGAATCGCTCAAGGAAAAATCATAGGTAGACACAGTACTATAAAAATGATCTAGGCTATCTTTGGATGTTTGAGCCTTTCTAGCTTACCCTAATTATTCAATCCTTAGTCACCCCTCATGAGCTTGACATTAACCCTTCTTTTGTTTAGCCACATTGACTACCCTTAGTCTATATACACTGAGCGACCCTTATGAAGAAAGTTCACTATTTGAGTAGCCATTAAAGTAGAGATATGACTTAAAAAGAGCTAAATGAGTACAAAACAGCTGAGACGCATTGGAGTTACTAGTATAGTTAAAAAAAAAAAATAGAATAAATACCAACCCCAAGAATAAAAAGAATAAGTTTGGGGGCTGAGAGCAAGAAAAAGAAAGAAAAATCTGGGCATGAAAGCAAAATAAAGTGAATAAAAATTGCTTCAAGTTACTCTGGAAAATAAAGAATGAAGGCTTTATTTTTAATTTCTCTCTTTTATAGAGATATCTTGTGAAGTTTCTTATTTTGAAATCCCTGTCTTTCTTTGTTTACCCCATTACCCTTGGCTTAACATTACAAGTTGTTTAAAACCCTTTTGATCTTTGGTGGTTTGTTTGTCCTACATTAGTGGAGAGTTGATATAAGAATAGGCATATGGTGTTTGAGAAGTATCTTCTCATTGAGATCATCCACAGTTTAGTCCGGTTGGCATAAACATATCCAGATTGTAGGTAACTGAGTACTAATGACTGCACACACACACATTCTAGTGGTTCAAGTAGGTGAAAACTAGCATAGGGGATAACATCCTACAACAATATGGCAGCTCAATTTTTTCTTGAGCTAGCAAATAGTTGAGTTTGCTGAGACAGTGAGGCTGATTAACTTTCTAAATAACTAACTTGTCTTGATTAAAAAGTTAACTGCTTTATGATTGTTCTCTTTTGTTTTGCTTGAGACGAACAAAAGCTTAAGTTTAGTGGTAATTGACAACTGCATATTTTATTTATAAATCTAAACCACTAGACGGTTAATTGAGCTTTGTTTTGAGAATATTATGAGCAGTTAATAGGGTATTATCTTTGGTTTTCATATAGGACAGGTAGCAGCAAGTTAAGAGGAAATTTGAGTACATTTAGACCAGAAATCTAGTGAGAGTAGAGTTGCAAGGCCCATGGAATGAGGTTGCAGTGCTATAATGGAAACCCAAACCCAAGTCAGAGAGGTTAGCACTGTAGTTCCCATCTACCAGTGACGTAGTGCCCAGAAAGGCCAAAGTTGATGGCTAAGTCAGATGACTCATCGTCACGGTGCCTATACTCCAGAGCCGCAATGTTGCTGCTAATTTTTATGAAGAGAGTTTATGCACCTGAGCTGCAGTGCCAGCATAGTTGAGTCACTTTAAATAGTCTAAAAATAATAAAAAACGACCTTCTTTTGACTTTGAGAAATTAAAGCCTTACTCTGAAAGACACTGGAAAAAGCCTAGTGAGCAGCTTTTGAGTAGGAGAAGTAAATAGAAAGAACAAAGGACTACATAATTTTAATTCTTTATCTCTTTTAATCTCTTTCCTTTTTGCTCTGATGTTGTTTTCATTCTCAAACATGTTGATTTCAAATCTAGTGATGGAGTAAACGTTTCATACTAGGATTGCAATTTAAACCCACATGTAGTTCTAGTATGTTGGGATTAGAACCTAGCGTCCACGACTTTGTTAGTATGTTGGGATTAGAATTTTAATTGGGCAGTTGAAAGGTAGAAAATAAATAAACAATAGTAACCAGTAAGAGCAGTGAGGGTGGGTTGAGAAACTTGCAATGTAACAAGCACTCAAGCCGATAGCAACTAGTAAGAGTAGAACTTGAGGATATATCTTTTAGGCATTAACCACCTAGTGATAAAGTGGCTTCTCCTATAAAGCAGGATAATGCTTTGCATAAAAACATTGACAAATTTTATTTATTTTATTTTTATTAATGTTAGCTTAATTAATTGTTGTTTAATTAACATCGTATATTAAGAAGAAAATTTTATTTAAGTACAAAAATTAATTTCCCCAACTCTTCTTTAAAGTATTTATGAATTTTTAATTAATTAAAATATGATATGCAAAACAAATTTGTACAATCTAATTTGGAGCACATTTCACTGTGTTCACATTATAGTCGATAATATATATAAAGCAAGTCACCAAAAATACTAATATTAAGTGTATTCCTATTTCCTGTAGCTAATTTAAACTTAACCATTTAAAAACATGTCCTTATCTAAGTGGGATTCAACCTAGTTAGCTGTTGAAACTCACAGTTCTATTAATGATTTTTCATTGAGGTTTTCTTTCTTTCAAAAAATTAATAGTATTGAATATTATTTACATTTATAATGAGAAATATAAAAAAGACTTGAAATAAAGTTGATACTAAAACTACAACTACCAAAAAAAAACATTGTAAGTTTTAAGGCTTAGGTTTGAGAAATTTGATTACTGTCAGTTTTTGATTAGCCATGACCTTAATCACATGTGAGCTTATATGGTTAAATACTCTACTTTGGGAACTTAAATTTGGTGACTTGGGCCAAACTAAGTTGATTTGTCACAAATTTTTGTTAATTAAAAGTATCAAATAACCATATTTAGTCATTTTCCAAAGTTGCTTTACACAAGTATAATAATGGACGTTGACCATAAAGCTAGCTTCCACTAACCCAAATCTACACATCATGAGCTTAAATCCAACAATTTTACATGCTCAAATCATAAAAATAATGGGGTTCAAGTTCACTGTCAAACGTTGTTTTTGTTAAGCAATTCAGAAATAGGATCTACCTTTTGGCGAATAAATGACATAACTGAAACATGTCAGAATTAGAAATATCAATTAGCACTTAGCAGACATGTCATTCACCTCTACGACTTAAGCTCAAGTGATTGGATTATAGTTATATATCCAAAGAGCATTAGACATGATTCACTTAATTTGATTAGCGTTGGCACATGAAGTGGCATGGCCAGGTATAAATCTGCATATTTTATAAAATCTTCCTCTTGTAGGCCGCCTCTGTCTCTTTAATGTCTATGCATTCACCTTTAAGGCCAAAACCAATCATGCATCTTACTATAAATTAGAGGAGGTAACCTTACCTAGAAACAAAACCATAAAATAACATATAATATGATGAAACAACTCCAAACAGAGAATGACAATAAGGAACAGTAGAAAGAACACTCATTTAGAAATCTCAAATACCAATCGATCAGAATGAATTGAGATTGCAAACTAAAATGCCAAATACTAAAACCAAAAATAAGAATAGGGAACCATCAAACAAGAGTCAAAACTAAAAACAAAGAACTAAAAATCAAAGGAAAAGTAAACTCAAAATCATAACATCAGCATATTTCTAATTCCCCAAAATCCCCAACTGAATACTCCTCAACAGAATGCTTAGAATCAACCAAAATTGGACAAAGGTTAAGCAGAAAAAAAGCAACACTCATGGCACCAAATACTCAGCTCAAGTCCAATGATTAACCCCAAAACCTCAGCTTAATGGCAGCTTATAATCCCTAGTATATGTGAATCAGAAATAGCATAAAAAATTAAATCAAACCCCAAAACTTTAATACTAGATTTGCAACTCAATGTCTGCTTATAATCTAAAGTAAGTGCACAACCAAGACAAGAAGAAAGAGAGGCGGTGGGTTGGGTGTTTGGTGGCTCTCAGCAGTGCGACAGTGGAAAGATCTAAAGTAAAGAAGAGAAAGTACCTACTAGCGACCATGCAATGATCGAGAGACAAAGAAGATGGTGGTGCGACGTGGAGATATAGAGAAGGCTAACAGCTATGGTGGAGTGGCGATGTTAGAGATACAGAGAAGACTGCGAGAATGTGGGGATATCGTGATTGTGAGGGTTTGGGATATTAATCTGAAAGATATTGGTAATTTTGTATATCCAAATTTTTTCATTCCTCTTGAATAATTTCATTGCCACTATCAGAGAGATTAAATTAGAGTAAATTAAATTTTTAAAAAATTAAATTAAGATAGTTTAAATTTGAAGATGAAACTAAAAAATTATATTTAAATGTAGTGGCGGATCTTGACTAAAAATGATAGGGGGCAAGAATGATATCTATTTTTTAAAATATTCATACTTAAAGAAAATGTATCATATATTAAAATAATGTTTTACAAAATAAAACATTCTCTTGCGTAAGATAAAATATACACTAACTTTGATTTGTCGTAGATGTTATGTCAATTACAAAAGGGTAAAAACACCACGAAATCCAAAAAGGTAGTTTACTGTATCATATATAAAAATTTAAAATTTATAAATAATATAACATAATCAATTAAATATAATGCTAAAAGAAATAATAAAAAATTACCTCCAATCAAGGTGCTGCTCTCCTCTCTTTTAATGACTTGAAATCATTAATAATAAATTCAGAAGTAAAACTTGTAGCTATTTCTCTTTCAATATAAATCACTATGCTATCTACAAGAAAATAATCTTTCATCCTGTTATGCAACCTTGTCTTGATTATTTTCATTACTAAAAATGAGCGTTCTGTTATAGCTGTACTAACTGGAAGAGTCAAGATGAGACGAATTAATCAATCAATCAAGTAATACACCTTGACTTTCTCTGTTTTTACCAAGGCACAACATAGTTCAGGTATAGATGATAAATTCTTTAAATGTGGATAATTGGAAGCATCAATAATAAAATGCTGAAGTTGAGATTTCAAAATCATCTTCTCTTGCTCAGTGAAATCACCAGGATAGTATTTTCCCACAAGAGTGCAAATATTATCAATGTTAAAAGCTTTATAAGCATCTTTAGGAACTAAATGAGAACTAAGTGTCAAAAGCTCCAATTCTTTGTCACTAAACCTATTATTCAGCTCAAGTAATTGCTTATCTATTGTAATTAAAAATATTTCCACTCTATAATAGTGTTCCACTGTAATATGATCTTTTTGGTGACGGGAGTGCCCTTGTCGTGCTATAAAAGGAGCACTAAAATCAGGAACATCAATGTCATGTTGCTCACAAAATAATGTCATATTTTTCAATAAATCTTGCCAACCATCATCTCACAACTTTTGAATGAGAACTTTTGTAGTATGAACTAAATTCATTGCATTAACTATATCTTGAGATTGTTCCTACAAAGCTTGACATAGAATATTTGTTATTCCCATGATCTCTTTCATCAAATGTAGAATAAATATAAACTCAAATGAGATCAAAATATTATAAGCAGCATCAGCATCTCCTCTTTGAGAATAAGTTAATCCATCAACAATAATCTTCTGAAGAACAGAACAAGTTGCAGTAAACATATTTATCATACTACAAATTGAGTAAAAATGAGAGCCCCAATGAGTATCTGCAGCCCGTTTCAAAGTACCAATTTGATTTTTCCTTTTACCAATTTCAAGTTCACCAATCTCAAGCAAATGTGCAATTTCATCAAATTTAGCAGCTTGCAACTCATCATGTCGTTTATTAGATGAACACATAATATTAACAATAAAAATTAAATTTGAGAAAAACTGATGAATTCGAATAACTTCTCTAGAAGCAGCAACTAATACAAGTTGTAATCGATGGGCAAAACAATGCACATAGTATGCATAAGGACAATCCTTGAGAAATAGTGCTTGCAATCCATTCCATTCCCCTCTCATATTACTAGCTCCATCATAGCCTTGACCACGAACATTAGAAACATCAAGATTATGTCGAGAAAAGATAACGCACAACTCATTTTTAAGGTTTAATGCTGTAGTGTCTTTAAAATGCACAAGATCAAAAAATCTTTCTTGTATAAGACCATTTTTATCAACAAACCTCAAAACAATAGCCATTTGCTCCTTTTGTGATTCATCACTTGATTCATCAACAATTATGCAAAACTTATAATCCCTAATTTCTTCCCGAATGTGATCTCGAACTTTACTTAACAGTACATGCAAGATTTCCTTTTGAATTGTATGTGAAGTATACTTTGAATTATATGGTGCATTTTCTAGCACAACTTTTGCAACTTCATCATTGTAAGATGCTAAGAGTTTTATCATCTCGAGAAAGTTACTCCTATTTTTCGATTCTAAAGTTTCATTATGATCTCGGAAAGCACAAGCTTGAAATGCTAACCAACGAACTGTATCAATAGATGTCTTAAGATGTAGTCGGTTCATCAAAATATGACTTGAACTTTGCACATTAATGATATTCTGATGTGCCCAGACTGATTCAATAAGTCTTCACAAGCCTTCACTGCTCTATGACGTGGTGAATTAGGGTACTCTCCTATATGTTTAAGAAAAGCACATTTTTTTCCATCATTAACTTTTTTCCAAGCTTGAAATCCATTAATAGTAAAAGCATATACTTTAGCACATCCATTTGATTTTGGATTAAAGAGAAAACAAGGTAGGCAATAAGCAGCATTTGTAGTAGGAGAATACTCTAACCAAGAAGGAAATATGCTAAACCAACTATAGACAAATCTCCTTCGATTTTTATCTCCAGTAAGAGGATGACTTGTAAGTTTAGGTTAGTATGGACCCCATTTTAAATAAGCTCTTCAGACTTCATCTTTTTTATTTACATGATGTTGCCATATTTGACGGCGTTTACCCGGCTCATGTTCAACCAAAAAATTAACATAAAATTCATCAGAAGTAACCTTCAAAATCTTAGAAGGTGGTTCCTCACATTCACATATTGGAGTTAGAGCATTATCAGGACAATTCTTTTCAGTAGGTGAAGATGTACAAGCTTTGTTACTTTCCTCTTTGTCACTAGCTTTTCTCTTGAAAAAT
>JASKGM010006046.1:0-11531 GCA_034509205.1 Ceratonia siliqua
CCCCCCCCGTGTTGGAATTGATAAGTTGTAGATGATCCACGATGTTTTTGCCTCGAAGAAAAGTAAGAGACAAAATAACCATTGCTACATATCTGTTATTTACCTTTTATGATTCATAAAAAATGGAAGAATTTGAGCTGGTGGTTTATACTATTCTCGAGATGTCTACGGACTATGAGCAATTTCTTATTCTCGTTTTAGACTTCAATTATGATTTCCTGATGAGGATTATATTAACACAAATGATTGGAGGTCATTTCTAGAACATCAGAGTATATTAAACTGACTTGTGATGCATATGGCAGGTTAATTCTCAGACTCATCAGCTAAAGATATGTGATTTTGGGAGTGCAAAGATGTTGGTATGTTCCTTCTCGTTATGAATTCAAGATTTCTATGATTGTATATGCCTGAGCTTATGACATCAATGCACTTTTAGGTGCCTGGTGAACCAAACATCTCATACATATGTTCGCGGTACTATAGAGCTCCAGAACTTATATTTGGGGCAACAGAATACACAACTGCTATTGATATATGGTCTGTTGGTTGTGTTTTGGGTGAGCTCCTTCTAGGACAGGTGAGCATAAGCAAGATTTTTTTATTAATGTTTTCATCTGTCTCTGTCTCAAGTTTAGGGAACTCAGTACCAGTTCCTTAAAACTAACATTTAATGAAGGTTGAGAAAATTCTGCATTGCATGGCTAATATTTACTATTTGATATACTGATCTGTAATTTGGGTGAGTTCTCCATGTCTTGTGTTTCCTCTAGTCATCAAGTGCTCTAGTCCAGTTTAGTCTAGCATATTAGCCTTGCATTTCTGGCTGAGTTATGAGAAATTTTGACCTTGGAGAGTTGCAAGTAACATGTGATGGAATTATTGTGGAAGTGTCTTTGCTGTGTTTTGGTTGTTTAGGATTTCTTCCTTTCAGCATTAGATATTAGGTATCTTGGCATTGAGATGATTCTATTTTCGTTGGCCACTAGCTAGGTCTTGGAATAAATGACAAACTTTTAGATTAATGTGTTATCTGTGTTGTCTTATTTGCAGCCATTGTTTCCTGGAGAGAGTGGGGTTGATCAGTTGGTCGAAATCATTAAGGTACATAATCTTTTGTTCTTTGGCTTCCATCTCCATCCTTTTGCCATATTTCTTCTTGAAGGTTGCATTTTGTCAGTCTTTGCTTTTCAATCTGAGCTTTATTATGAACTATAGATCTTGGGAACACCAACCAGAGAAGAAATAAAATGCATGAATCCAAATTACACAGAATTTAAGTTCCCTCAGATTAAAGCACACCCATGGCATAAGGTTAGCTGTTCTTCCCTCTCCTGCAAAGTCTGGATAACTACTTTCTGTAAGAAATCTGATGAATGATTAATTTCCAGGTTTTTCACAAGAAAATGCCTCAAGAAGCAGTGGATCTTGTTTCAAGGCTGCTTCAGTATTCACCAAATCTACGTTGTACTGCTGTAAGAAAGTTAATTTGCTTTTTAAAGAACTATTTTATATCTGGATTATATCTTTTAGTCACTGTAATTTTGCATTTCTATGAGCATGATTCATGCACACTTGAACCACAAACAAAGATGGACTATTTCTACAAAACTGCACTCATTTATGTTCAGAATTATCACCTAACTTTAGTTGTGGTTGTGCACAATTAGGGGTTATATTAGTTAGGACAATATGTAGCACTGTTTGGTTACCTAATTATTTCTTCTATCCAGTTGGAAGCATGTGCACACCCATTCTTTGATGATCTTAGAGACCCAAATACATTTTTACCAAATGGGAGAGCACTACCTCCATTGTTCAATTTCAGTGCTACAGGTAAGCTTATGAAATTACTTTTATTGGTTGGAGAGAAATTCTTAAGTAGTCAATTATAAATAAACATGTGAGTATATTAGACACTTTTTAATATAAGCAATCTCTGATATATTTACATGTCTATTTATGACGAGGCTCTTAGAGAATTTCTCATGGTTGGATGATATTTCTGTTGCTGATATTAAGAACAATGCAGAACTGGCTGGTGTACCTGCTGAGTTGCGTAATCGTCTCATTCCTGAGCATGCGAGGAATTGAATTGATCAGCGGGCATTTATGCATATGTAGGGAATGTAAATGGGTTTTTGGATGAATAGATACCCACACCAGCAATGGAATCTCTGCCCTAATAGTTCAGGTCTTAGTCATCAGGCCTGCACACATGACAACTCATAGGAGAACCTCAACACCTAGCAACCTGTTTTATGAAGTGGGATTCCCTGGTGATATGTGATTCCAACTTTATAAAGTAGTTTATGATGTATGCTGCAATTGTGAAAGATAATGAGTTCAATCCCTGTAATCTTATTTTCATTTAGTTCATGAGCGTTTACTCTATAAACGACTAAAAACCTGTTAGGCTATAGTTTTAGTAATTTAACAGTAAAAATCACTTTTCAAATAATATTAACAATGATAAAAGCGATTGTTAAATAATTGGTCAAATAATAAAGGTTTTTTCAAAATATATTTGTAAATTAAAAAAAAATTCAGAAGTTTGACAGTAGGACCGAACAAGCATTAAAGGGATTGCTTTATTAATTAACAATAAAAGCAAAGCCCTTTGCTTCGTTCTTGCTTTCATCATCTCATGGGAGTTTAGGGGTTTAGGAGGATTTGCTAGGATAAATTAAATGTAAGTAAAAGTATAGGGATTAAATTAAAATTTACGTTTCAATGATTTTAGTCTAAAATTTTAATAGGGTTATAATGAATTTGGACAATAAAAATTGATTTGGTAAATGAATGAAAGTGTAGAAACTAATTAAATAAGTTATAAAAATTTATTTTAAAGTTTAGTAAACTATAAGGACAAACAATAATTAAACATTTTTTTTATATGATTGAACCAAGAGTGTGCCTATAAGATCTAAACCATTTCATGTACTTATTTTTATTTCTATGGAAGGTCTTTATTACAATTATCAATAGTCACAGAAATTATTCTGATAAAAGGCATTTTCTGTTTTTAGAAATTGTTCGAAGCACAGGAACTTGATAGCGTGTTTTGCGGGTTGACTTTTGATTAGTCTTTGTTTCTTTTTTGGTTAGTTAAAGATGATGTCAAGCTCTCACATACTATTCTACGTTGGATAGTAATATTTTATAGTGTTGGGTTAGAAGTGAGAACGTGGAGCTTGGACTCTGCAAATTTGACCAAAAAGTTTTCACAAAATTAGACTGTTGGATTCCTATTTATATATAGCCATTTACCAAGTTCTTATTCCATACATAAAAATACCCAATTCCTTTTCATCAGATAAATTCGTGAAGCCTCTTTTATTTTTGTACAATTACACCATTGAACTCCTCTCTAAATAGTAAATGCCATCTCTCTTCCTTCTACTACCTTCTTTGCTATTTTTTCCTACAATTTTCTAGACTGATTGTTCTAGTGCTTAAGAGGCTTGGTTTTTGTTAATGCCCATACACATCAGGTGACCCATATCTAATCTTAAAGAGTTGGTTGTTGTGTGACCACTTTCGCATAAAAGCTTCGTTCTCAATACGATGAACATCAATCTTTAATGACAGTACTCTATACAATTTGTGTATATTTATATTCAATTTGAGTTGTATAATATAGGTTGTGCTTAGGCCCGTTCTGAACCTTAAAGCCTGAACATAATTTGAGACTCAAATTATGTTTTTGCAGGCAGGGCTTGATCGGGCAAGGGCAGCCCATGATCAAAGTCTAGTTATCAACCCTAATATAATATAGGTTGGATTTGCGTTCTTACCATAGATTCCAGCATCCAGCAACGACAGCTATTAATAGTTTATGAATTTTTAACATCTGAAGTTACAAACAATAAAAAATAAAGTCATCAGACAGAAGAAATATACATGCCAGCAAATTATGATTTTCTAACAATTGAAGTTACAAAAGCTTTGCCTCAACCATTTTATTGCCCCCTTCTATTCAGTGTTGCCCAGAGACAAATTTACACACGGATGCTTTCTGTACAGATATAAACACCAGGCATTAAATCTTTTCCAAAGTGACTAGAAAGAGATCCTTGGCACCTTTATACCATTTTGTATCTTTAGGACCAAAGCAAATTAAATTATCACAGCGTTGCAATATTAATTTCAGCTTTGTTTCTTAGCAGGAATAGCCAACCCAAGCTCCTTGCTTAGCTGTTCATCTGGTTGCAAGCTACCAGGAATTGCACCAAATAGTCTTCTAGATATTTCAAACCCAGAAGTTACTTGATGTAGAGATGCTGATACATCTTCCAGTTTCCGCTGCATATATGATGATGAAGACATACAGTTCCTTGAAGAACTTTCTGGAAATTTTCTCGCAAATGGCTTGTCCAGTTCAGCAGCCTTAAGAAACCGTTCTGTGGCAGCCTCCCATGACAGCTCATATCTCTGAGTATCAGTAAATTGGGCAGGCTCTTCAGTCAGTGCCTTAATTGTGGCTTTAACAAATCCATTACTGTCATCATATGTCCAACAGTTCGGGAACTGCTTGAAGAAGTCATTTGAGGGATGGTTGGCACATACAACAATTTTGCCCATTGCTAAAGCTTCTGCTATTGTTGTGCAAACCACTTCAGTTGTGCTTGGGTTAAGAAACAATTTGTAACTGGAAGGAACAAGAAGAATTAACGTAAGCATGCTCCGAGTAGTACATTCTCTAAGAGTTCTTTCGTCTTAGATAAGGATCATACAAGAGAAACATCTAAAAAATATTTACAAAAGAAAAAGGAGGGAAGATTAGAGAAAATTCAAAGATGGGTTAACTCTTCTACTTGTAAGCACACACTGCAGACCCAGATCCCATCCAGTACAGGATGGGATCAGCGTGCACACGCCGCAGATGAAGTGAGATCTAAAGTTGAACTAATGCAATTCAAAGGACAAGCTGGGTCAAAGTTGGCTGTCTCCAGTATATACCTAAATGATAGAAAATATTAAATGTTGTATTTAGCATATTTCCAATTTCCTATGAGTGGCTTGGCATGAAATCCTTTGTGATAGCCCTGAACAAGTTTCAAATAAGTTAGTATGTAGTTTGATCTCTTAGACTCTTACTCTATTGCTTAGATGTTATAGTGTCAATTTTGACAAATTGATTCAAGTTTAATAATCTGTTGGGATAAAAGAAACAAAATGAATCAATATAGACACAGATTCCCTCTTCTTTCTTCTTTTCCATTTTCTTTTCCCAATGAAGCACCCCAGGCACATTTTTTGTTTACCAAATGACCAAATTCTTCTTAGATCCATCATCTTTGGGATGAAATCCAAAAATTGAACGGATGTCACAAAGAATGTGGCCAAATCAGTTTGAACTATGAAGCTTACTCATGAAATAGAGGGTCTGCATGATCGCGCCCTGGGTGAACTCTAACTGTCAGTTCCAACTTTTTCGCAGCTTGTTGAACTTCATCTGAGTCCTCTCCACTGCCAAATAAATCAACCTCAAGCCCAGCTAATTCGTGTCGGTGGTCACTGAGAAGTTTGAGCAGCTCCTTGTAGCCTTTGCTCCATACCATCTTCCCAATATAGTAGGCACCTTTGGTAAAGGCCTGGTGGTCTCCATTCTGTTGTTGTTCCATCTTTTTCCTCCCAATTGCAAGGCATTTGGGATTCACTCCATGAACGTTACAAATGATGGAACCAGAGTAGTCCTGGGTCGCAGCAGATAGTCTAATTACCTGCAATCACTCGGATAATCAATTCCAAAAGAGCACACAATGCTTTTAAACTGATGATATTATTCTTCATACAACTAAAAATAAAAATGATTTCTCATTTTCACTAGGATGATATTCACTTTCCTAGAAACTTTTACAGCACATAAAGTAAAATTTAGAGGACACCTTCATATGTTGTATTTGGAAAAGTATTGGTTTCTCCTTAATAAACAAATATATCAATGAACTTCATCAATTTTTTCCCTGAACAGCAATATATAGACCTTGCAGAAAGAAGAGTAAGTATTCAGATAAAAACAAATTCGGATTTGATGAATAGCAATTATAGGCTGATAGAACATTTTATCTCAGACAAAGTAGCATTTTCAGTTAAGGCAATAGACGCAAATATTTATGTCCATCTACATGTTCAAGGGTTTCTTTTTTCAAATGTTAGCATGGGCCAGACTAAGTCCAGCTCCAGCCCAATTCCTGCTCAAGATTGGATAGAGCACACTTGGCTTCATAGAAAGGAAAAGAAGTTGGTTCAATAGCACATTGTTCACAAATAACATATTTAGGGCTGGTCGGATGCAGTAGAATAGTATATTTGCGGTGAAGTTCCACAATAATTGAATTGTCACATAAAACCAAGAATAAACAAGTTCACAATTTAACTTCATTCATAACCAAGAATACACATGTAATTATTTTGCTCGGCCCATTTAAGTTCTTCAGGATACAGATCAGCATGCTTATTAAATGAACAGAAAATATAGCAGTTGATGCATGCTCCACTCATATGGGTTGTTAATAGAAAACAATGCGAACAGTTTCTTGATGGTCTGGCCAGAGGAAGCAAGACATATGCTGTCATCACTCTCCATCCCTCAGTCTCATGCAAAAATGGGAAATACTGGAAACTGTAAATTCTTTCAATCAGTTTGATTTGTGAGGGACAACATAAGAAAACGCTTGTTAACTATTCAGATTCAAAATAAAAGCATTCATTTAACAGCATCACTAGACTGTTAGCAATGTCATTGACAAGATGACCATTCAATTTATACAGGGTAACAGTTTCAAAATGCTAGCTTTATCTATTGTTGAAGTAAAGGCCAGGACATAAACATGGGGTATATATTTATTAATTACCACAAGTACATAGAGACTTACCTTGTGACAATAAATACTAACAACCCATCTGTTTACATATTTCAGAAAAAATGCTTGCATTCTTCCATTTTTCTCTCTCTTCACATACTCCAAATAGTTTGTATGAATAATTCCTATAACTAGCCGGAATTTATTCTTCCATCTTTTCCCATGATGATACCATGTCAGGTGCTCAGGCTCCTCTAAAACAGCAATATCTGCCTCTTCATCAGGGATAACTTCCGAAATATCTCTAACAGCAAGAATGCTTCTTTTATCTCTAGAATACTACATAATTATTTATATAACAAATTAGTACTACTTACATGAAAAAGGAGTACCATCATAGCAATTGGCAAACACTAATTTCTCACATAATAGCAATTAAATAATAATTAAAAAAATAGAAATGGGATAATTCTACAAACTGATAGATGGTTCCAACTATTCGCCACGTGACATTTTTTAGGATATTTCGAGGGATCCTAGTTCCTCCTATGTAAGCAATTCGAGGTTGCCCAACCACCTATTCAACTCTAGGTTGACAATGATAATTCTTGCATACTTTATTCCATAAGGAAAAGGACTATAAATAGTCTTACAATCAAGGGAAGGAAAACATTACAAATAAGGAAATTATTCAAATTGAAAAAATAATCATAATCCTTGCTAATCAGGTATTTATTTCTAATTAACTAATCCTAAACTCCTTCCAGAATTGCCAGCCGGATCAATGCTCCAGTAATTGCTCTTAATAACCTTAGACCAGCAGTAGCTTTAATTCCCGGAATTATTTGTCTCTAAGTTGACTTTGGCATTCAATAGCAAAATCCTCTCCCCCATTACTTCCCTTAATTCTATTCCTACTGAATTCAGTGGATCAAGAATCATTCATGAGAAAAACATATTACTAAACACATAAGTGAATCAACATACGTACAAGCCTCAATCCCACCCTAAGTCCTTACAAAAAACCTCATCTACAAAACCATAGTAACTAAAGTAAAATCTTTCATAACAACCAAACATAAATCATGGCCCTCATTTGTGCATGTGCCTTTGTGTGTGTGCCTGCAATTGTCCTTGTTCATGGAAAATGTAATACAGTGAAAGAAATGATCACCTTTCCGGGATAAAACTGTATACTGAAACCAGATGTAAATCCAATCCTCTCTTCAAGCCATTGGCGTACATATCTTTCTTGCTCTAAGGGTGAAGCAAATGTAATATTGTTGGAATATAATAGTCCTTGATCTTTCAAAGATAACCAAGGGATCACCAAAGTGACATCATTTTCCCCATATTTGGAAAGATACGCAGCACGAAACAGAGGGTTCACAGCAGTTCCTGTCAACCATGGAAGGCTGGCAGTAGTAAAAATTGCAATATGCTGTTTCCTATCCATCATTATCAGGTTTACATGTGAAATCTCCTCAGACTTCTGAGCTCCTTTGCAGATGAAACTCACCTATAAAATCCAGCTTCAGAATAATTATTAGCACTTTAGCAGAATTTTATGCAGAAAAATGACCGTACAAGATTACAAGTCACATTTAAACACAATTTCAGGACGATGACATTGGTACCAGCTGTTCAATTAAACATACAAAAGAGACCTAAACTAAAATTGATTAAGAAAAAGTAAATTTATCCCCGCCTCCTTTCAGAGATAGAAGGGATTTCAAAGTACTGATCATAAGAAAAGGACTATAATAAAGAAAAGCCATGGTGCTGGGGCAGAGTCTCATACTATATAGCTTTTCCATTCTTACTAGCCAATATTGATTGAATGTTCCATAATCGTCATAAACCATCATGCTAGGGTATCAAGAAGTTATCATTTTCAATGACTAAAAGGAACGTGTGTTTCTTTTAATAATAAGTAGACAGTCTATAACATTCCAAGCATTACAGTAAGAATGACTCCAGTTCCATTTAATTTATCAAAACTAAGAATCGAACTGTATATTAATTTTCTATGATTAGGGAGTTCCAAAAGTCGCTCCAGCTTCTCATAAATGCACCAAACATTAGCAAAACTAGCAGCAACCAAATTTTAAAACCAAAATCTACCCAATTTAGCCTCACACCCATATTTCCTCCTCTCTCTTTTGTACCATTAGATGCACTTCAAGCTTCTCATCTTAATAATGCATTAATTGAATTATAAATTAAAAAAATTAATGTGAGATACGTCTGACGGTGAAAGAGCTCTACCTCTTGAAAGGTCAAACTCCCCGTAGAATCACCTTTTTTCTTCAAGAATGAACATGCCAGAAGTTACACTTCACGCGTCGCAACACAAATAGACCAACCAAACATCTTAAACTACAATAGATATCACACGTATCCTAGCATAACCTCTCCCTAATTGCCCAAACTTGTAAACAAGGTATTAGACCCTTACACGGTAAAAAAATTACATAATAGAAATGCACCTCGAAGAGTTCAACGAGAACTTAACCGAAGCAGATGAAAGAAATGAGCTCGGGAAGGGAGTTGAGAGAGAGATTATGGTGGGAATTTGGGGAGAAAGCGAGGGAAGCTGAAGGGAATAACGAGGCGTCTAAGACTAAAACAGGACGGAAGAAAGAGAATATGGCCTCTTGGTGTAGGACTAGGAATAGTATATGAAGTCGTCAGGTGTTTTGCTACAGCCCTTCTTCAAGTTATCGGGTATTCGTTAGGCGTTATTACAGTTAAATTTTAGTATTATACTACTTCCAAACTCGTAAATTAAATATAATCGACAAATATTAATTACTCGAATTTATTTACAATTAATCTGAATATTTAATTTAATATTGAACCCTTATTGATTAAGTATTAAGTATTTATTTTGATTAAATACTCAAAATATCTATCCAAACAATTTCTAGAACTAATGTAATTTTAAATCATTTTACTCCAACAAATATGAACAAAAATATTGAAATAATAAAAAAAATTCCTTTATGTTATCGTAAAGACAAGATTTAAATCTAAGTCATGTTCATTGCATAAGATTTTACTAACTAAATTTTCTCATGCTTTTCTAAATATTTAAATATAAGTTAAAGAAAAACATAATTATAAGAAGGGTTGGAATCATTTGTTAAAGATGATAAGCTAAAATGCCTAACACCATAATTTGGAAAACTTTTTGTCCTACAAAAATATAAAATTATATAACTAATGACTATTCTTTTCTTAGTGTTATCAATGACAACGAACTATCACTTCCTCCTCTTTAAGCAATCCATTTCTTTGGCTTGTGTCCCTATAAAATGTTTAATAATTGTTAATGGGGTTTGTACTTACTCCGGCTCATCTCAACTATCTTCTTATAAAATGTAATAATGTAAAATTAGATGGGATATGGTAGTGAACCATTAGATGATTAACCAAATAAAAAAAGTATATGATAGTCTTATGCTAACAAAGCAAAGTTCATGGTAATTAAATGTTACTTTTTAACCATAAAATAAAATTAGTAAAATGCATTTTATCCTATTAATTCAAAAGCATATACATTAATTTAGAAAATTTTAATTAAATAAATAATTGTTTAAAATATAGCATAAGTAAATGTGTAAAAGATTAATAACTCTTGTGGATATTGCATTTGGCAGATTCTATTTGTTTGCCACGTTATGTACTTGTCAGCGTCCGAGTCTACATATCCAATAATATTAGTTTAAATAGTATGTTTTTTAACATTAAATACTAATTAATTTTAACTTCAAATCATCATTTTTATTCTTATTCTTAATATTGAAATATTATCTATTTAAGAAAATGTCCGAGTCTACATGGCTACTCCGTAAACCTAGCATTGTCCCTTTGTGAGTTGGTGTTTTTTTCTCGGTTTAGTCCCAAGCATTGATCAATTAACCCGGTTAACCAAACAGAAGCAGAGACCCACTGAAACCAACCTTGCTAGCTTTGCTTCTCGAAATTTTGTTCCAGACCCATTTACCATTTCGACCTCACGTGCTCGTATCCTCACTATTACGAGGTAAATTCTTCATCTTTGTTTTAGATTTTATTCTCTTTCCTTAAACTGTTTATGGGAATTTCTCGAAGGGTCCCATAGAGAAGGGAACCGACATTTTCCATTGCTGTTGTTTGATAACAAGAAATATTCAATACCCAATTTAATTTCTGCTTCAAAGAATATGATAAGGTGATCAATCCTTAATTAAGGTGTGTTATGTTGAAGTTTGTTTCATTTCTTCATCCTGTTTTCTCAGTTACCAAACAGATCATCCTCCCTGCTTCCCCACAATTTATTTGGTGAAGTAGCTGTAAAATGCCGGTTTCTTGCCGTTGTCTGATTCGGCAATTGATCATCAAAATTGCTCATCTGTAATTCAATTTGCTTTTGAAACATATAAAATCATTCGAAAATTCTGTAGAGTGCTTCAGATATCAATTTTTTGTCTTCAGTATTTGATTTTAATACAGTTCAGGCTGTATGCGCCTATGCTGCAGAGATTTCAAGTCCTATTTGATTTCAACATGCTGAGTGTTAACCTTCTTAAGTTTTAAATTTCATGATCGCAAAATCAGCCCTTTTATTTTCTCTCTCCTAAGGCGACTGAATGAATAGTAAATTCAGGCATGTCAGTAGCAGTTGGACGAGGAGAAGGGATTACTTTATAGTTCTTTTGATATGATCTAGAGCTAATA
>JASKGM010006047.1:0-11531 GCA_034509205.1 Ceratonia siliqua
AGTATGGACAGTTAGCTATTTATTTTAAAAATAAATGTTTGGTGCACTTGAGTGCGACGACTTTCACAGGAGGTAAGAAAGACCCTACTTATTGTGAATGAACCCCACTTCTTAAAGACCCTCAATAAGACTCAAAGCGCACTTGAGTACACCAGAGAATATCAGGCCTGTTTGTTTTAATTTTTAAAAATAATTTTTTTTTTCTGCGAGAACAAAAAAACTCGTTTACGTGACTGTTTTCATCAGTTATTTTTAAAAATTATTTTTCGAAAATAATAACTAGAAAACAAAAAAATAAAAATAATTTTTTTATATTTTAACTTGTTTTCTTCTTTTATTTTTTAAAAAAACACAAAAAACAACTAATGAAATTTTTTTTACCCAAATAAGTTTTTTATTTTTTTTTCTATAAAATTATTTTTTAAAATTATTTTTAAAAATTATTTTTAAAAACAATAAAACAAAAACTATTCCAAATAACCCCTTAAACTTTCTAACTTATTTTAGGTATACCCAAAATCTTAAAAGTTATGCTTATAGAGTTACTGTTTTTAAAAGGTGTTTCTAGAGCCCCAAAATGAGACTAGCATACTTTTTTTACCTTCTATCTCTCATTTTTTTTATTTTTTAATATTAATTATTTTGTTGTCATATATTTTTTTAACTTTTTTATTTATAAAAAATAAATTCTAAACAAATATTAAACAGTACAAAACGTATAAAAAATTCTAAAAATATTTTACAAACTTTTAAAAATAATACATAACATAAAAAATAATAAATTAATATCAAAAGTAAAAAAAAAATCAAAACAATAAATAAAAAAAATCAGAGGTAAGAGGTAAAAAAAATATGCTACCACTTCAAAATGAGAGTGACATAATAAAACCTTAATATAAATTGTGAACTTCAAATATAAGCTACAACATGAAATTAAAACATCCATATGAACTGACTAGTAAATCTGGGCTGCGACGTTACGAAATTAAGAAATTTATGAATATTTTAAAGAACAAGGAATATTTCGACACTCGCCACTTGGTTGACTCAAAAGTATAGCGACTGGTGGTTTACAATAACTGTTTCTTATCAGTACAAAACAAAATCACTAGAAACATAAATCTTAACCAGAGAATAATCGAAAATCAACACTTCTAACTGTCAAAAACTTGAAATTAATTTCAGTCCATGTTTAAGAACTTGTGGTTACTATATGAAAATCATAAATGGGTTGAACAAACAAGCTTCCAAAGACAATCAAAATCCTTAAACGCTAATGCTTAAAATTAGTTCCATGATACACTGTTCACCAAGACGGCAAAAGACCCTGTTGGATCAAGAAGGGTCTTTACAGCAGACAGGAGCTTAAGATGTCTCCGTATATAAAGCAAAAGCGATATAAACAGATATTTAACTAAGTATTTCCACATGAATTCATGCATGTCAAAATTGTAATTGTTGTTTAAACATTTTTTACCAGTATTTGGATGGTCTGCAGGCGATGTCCAACGGAAGCAGCGGCACTCTCGTAATCATTATACAAGTGCACCTCATTGATGCAGCAATCCTTTTTGTTTCAGGAACATATTCCATTCACCCGACACCTAAGGAGGCATTCATTACCTCAACATTTTAACAATGATATGCAAGTTACCCCAGTATTTTGGATACAGATGTCTGAAACACTGGCATCATGAGAATGTGGGTTGACTTTGAATCCAAGATATTCACATTCTTGGGTATCGTATATTTTAAATGGTTTCTTGAATTTGGAGTATGTGATGGCAGGGTATTTTGATATTGGGGTATACCAGTGTGAAAATGTTGGCGTATTGAATGCCTCCTAAGAGTTTACATGTTTCTAGCTTCATCACAATATCAATGCCCTCCATCTCACATGGTCAGTATGCTGCTAGACAAAAATGCAAAACAAGAAAAACAAATTAGTCAAAAAATAAGTGATCATACTGAACTAAACTTGAACAGACGGAGATGGAAGGGGCATCATAAAAGATACAAAAATACCTTGCTTACCAATGGTACCCCAATTAACGTCTATCCAAATAGAGCTTAGATAATTCATGCAAAACCATTAAAACCAAATCTTGCTCAGGATATGGGGGAGCTACCCAGAACCGGCACCAAAAACCAAGAATGAGCATAGATCGTGTCCATCAACAAGAAAATAAAAATGGCAGCCTTCCTACAGAAATATTGAATAGCAATGAAAATGTCTGTTCTTCAAAAGACCTTTCCAGCCAACACAAATATCAAAAGCAGCATTCATTTCAAACTCATTACCCAGCCCAACTAGTCCCAGAGTAATACACCTGGCAAACCAATCTGTCATTGTTTCCTCTAGCACAAAAATTGTCACAGAAAATCCATGCTCACTTGACATCAAAGGTCCTAAATTTGAACTTTTCTTACAAATTTCAAAATACTTTTGAGAACAATGAAATTACCCATTTCAAAGATACATAGAAAGATATGGGACTTTGGGTAGCTCCCCCAATTAAAGGTGGCAAAGATATTTGATTATTTTGATCCCTAATGAAAGGTGTCTGACCTATCCAACATCAGCACAAAAAGCTTTGCAGACCTTCCCAGATGTCTAACTCTTGGAACAATCTAGGTACCAAATTATAAAAACAAATTAATAGATAAACTCGTCCCTCCATTTCCTGTAATTAGAAACTTCAGCAAGCTGCTGCAAACCAAATTCATATGACTACAGATTTGAGCCGGGCAGCTGGCAAGTTAGATTCATGATTCTTAGATTAAAGTCCCATAACTAGCTAGCTCCCCAGTTTCTTGTTGAAGTCAATGGCCACTTTCACCTAACTACTGAATTAGCATTGCTTTATTTAAAAGGATTCAGAACATTCTTTGAAGCTAAGAAATAGAAATGCCAGATTCATTAATACCCTTAATGCATTCTCACCTAATGTGCAGTTATACAGAACTGTTAATCGGAAGTAGCAGCATGCTCCAGTTGATAGTAGCATCCACAAATGGCAATTTTCTTTCATATTTCATCCTTCAGTCAATGTTGGTGTTGGAATAGAAGAACCCTGCAAAAGTAGAAGTGTGAACTGATAATTGAGCACCTCATGTGCAATTAGTTTTACCACAGTAACATCAAATATGCAGCAGTTTATTCAAACCTTGAACTAGACAGAAATTAAACCAGATTGTACTCTTTAATCCCAGGAATGAAACGACAAATTAACCCGGCCAAGTGTCAAAATTTGTGCTACCTACAAGTAAAGAAGTGCTTCTGAGCATCATGGTTGTACCAAAAAAAAAATTTAGAAGAACATAAAAATAAGTTAGTAAAATCAAAGGTAATTTGAAGTGGAAGATCTTGGATCTTTCCCACTACTGTTGACAAAAAATTACAAAATTTGACACTGGCAGGATATCAAAGATTTTTCCTTGAATTAGAACATCAAAATTTGGTCAAAAATAAAAAGTTTCAAAAGATATGGCTTTCAGTAAATGAGTTACCTCATTGATGTTTAGAAGTATAAAATAAAAGCCACCAAGAACTACCTTTAATATTTATAAAGAAATTGTGATGATCTGATTTAGATTAATTTTATATTTGTGCTGACATGGTTATTAACAAGAAATTGCAACTTACCATCATGAGAGGCAAATGTGATGAGGAGGGATGCTTCATAACATGATATATAAGAAATAAAACTGCAAGTATATTGTTTTTTCTATTTAGAAAAAAACACATAATTAGGTAAAAATAAATTAGCAACAAGAAGAACACAAGCTGTGATAAAATATCTTAATAAAAGAAACTGAAAATACACCTGCAATTCATAATATCGTCAATCAATTTAAACCAAACTGTATTGCCACTTATCACATGGCACAAGAAAACTTATCAGGTAACAAAAAGGGAAAAGGGGATTACTTTCACACATTAACATTACATGGAAACATGAATACACAAGATTGCTGTGTGCCACATTTGACATCTATGTACAGCACAGGAGCCAAGCCTGGATAGTCTGTATATTATACCAATCGTTTGTAGTCACCTTGGGAAAGAAGTAACACAAGACGGCCTTAATGGAGGAGCTATGCAATTTATCAACCTTCCATCAAATTTGCAGTCTTCATCATTAGATCACTGGACTATCTTGATCAAATACACAGGGAAAAGATGCAAGCGAACCACCACACATTTGCAGCTTCACCAATGGATATTGAGAATATTCTTGATCAGATTCACGGCTGGAAATACAGCATAATATAGTAGGGTCAAGGATAAGGCTCATGATAACACTCAGAGCAGCACAAGGAACAATAACTCAAACAAACTAGAAAATTACCATGTTGGTCATTCATTTGGCAGAAGATATGCGCTGCAGAGATGAAATCCAGCTACTAGAAGGGGCAATTCTACTGCCTTGCTCATGTCCAGAATTGGCAGCCTCAGTGGGCAAGGCAGGCTTCAAGGAGTTCCTTTTGGAGGTACCAGAAAGCGAATATGAAGTTGAAGGCATATTTTCCTCTCCAAAAACCTACAAAATTGAATGCTCGGTGAACAGTGATCTATTTTATAAATTTGTAACATAGTATGTGACCAGAAGATTGTGACTTCAGTGTTGCATCACAGTCATATGAAGGAAAAAGAGGTTATTACTCTCAGTGAGATGACTTACATTCTTGTTAAGAGGATTCTCAGAACTCAAATGTCTGCCTGCTGGTGATTTAAACTGCAGTTTAACACCAGAACCAGTAGCATTGCCTGACCTAATTCGCTCTGATACCTCCCCTGAATAAGCATTAACACCTGCCAATTAGGTAATAACGAACGAGATATTGGCTTCTCTAAATAAAACTTTAGTATTAATGCACATGAAAATTGAAATGCCATTTCATCCATCTTCTACTAAATCATATTAAAGTCTAATGTACGTACACATTAAAATATATAAACAAATTTATTAAAGCTGATGATATTAAAAAAATTACTGATGTCCCCTCCATTATGAATTTATTTTTGTCTTATGAAAGTGAATTTCTCAATATGCAACTGTGCATGATAACACTAATTCAATATGCAAGCAGTAGATCAATAAACTAGAGTATAACCTTGATGGTTGTCAACATCCATCGGCATTGCACGACTGTTGCTTGCTCCAGTGATCGGCTGTGATATGTCAAATTTCAGTATTTTTAGAAGAATGGGAATATTCAAATTGCAAATAATCAGTACTAACAAACCCCCGGGGTGGGTATAAAAGAAAAAGTAATATGGCCCTAAGAGAAAATTACTCACAGATATGCGCGACTGAGCTCTATTCTTTTGCGCCTGCTGATACTTTAAGATGGTCCAATCAAATACGTAGTCAAATTCATAACCTATCATAGACCAGAAGGGAGCAAAGAGGGGGGAAAATTACCGTTAAGTTTAGAGATAAGAACAAAGGCAATTATTGCAAACTTCACCAAAATGGAATATGAAATTTTCTGTAATGTCTAATGAAGAGTGACCTATTGTGTCCTGATAAATTAGGAAAGAATTATGTATTCTGTAGGCTGTTTATCTTCTGAAAAACTGTCTCAGAGCATAACCTATTTGTTTCCCTTTGATCTCCGAATAAGACATCTAAATTAGATACTGCCTTGTAGTTATAATATTTTTCAGTATCCAAAGATATTATTCAAAAGATATATCAACACAATTCAGTGATTTATCTAATTGTATATTATTCAATGGATGAATAGAATAAGTACCTTCTCGAGTAAATAGTTCCCGAAATACGCGCTTCAAGAATCCATAATCAGGTCGCTGATCAAACGTCAGAGAGTGGCAGTAATGAAAGTATGAAGCAAACTCTACAGGTTGAGATTTGCATAGGACCTTTGGAAAATAAAACTCTAAATAAGTGCCATGATTAAAACCCATTTGCAACACAGAAAAATGGCCAAAAAGTCACCTCAATAGGAGTTGATAACTTCTTCTCACATATTTTATCATACTTTTGCTTCTTTGTTGCAGCCTTCAGACCTTGCCAAGGAAGACTAAACACAAATATTTAGTCATTTAAAAGTTATCCCAATTCTTTATATCTGATAGAACCCCAATTAAGCGGACACATTCTAAAAAGAAGAGAGGCAAAAGGATCCCTAGCCAAGGGTCATACGTGGCAAGTGATCCGTAAGAAAAAGAATGGGTTGAGCAGGTTACAAAAGGAGGTGGATGGTGGGGGAGAGGGTATGCGGAGTATTGTGGTTGTCATTGGGGGAGGCTAGCATCCCTTATCACTAGTTTGGCCTAGCTGCGGCTAGGATTATCATTCTTAGTATTTTGAGGGTGTGTTCTGTGTTTTTGGTGAGCTGGTGAGGGGTTTGCTGAGAGAGTTCACCACCATTTCATTGAGTGTGGCTGTTTCTTGTGTCTTAGCTTGCATTTCTTTACTGTTGTTTCTGTCATAGAGTAGATTCCAGTGTATTCCAGTACCTTTGGTACTATTTTTATGAATATATATCAGTATTTTCCTCTGAATCCTTTGAAAAACTCTGTTTAAGTGCTTGGGTTCCATCAATATCACTCTCTCTGTCTCTCAATTTATAATAGATAATAGAGGAAAAAATAACTTGCATGACGTAACTAGAGAAGAATGGCATACCTTCCCCTCAGGAAGTAGAGGAGAACATATCCTAGTGACTCCAAATCATCCCGTCGGCTTTGCTCTACAAATAATAAAGCAAATGAGGAAAATGAAATTTTGTTTTGCATTTTACTTGGAATGTGAGGGTTAGATTCTCCTGACTGACTTACCAATCCCAAGATGAGTGTTGCAACTTGCATAACGTGCAGTCCCTGTTAAGTTTTTGTTCTCCCTGAGTGGTACAATTGTTAGCATTGAAAAAAATTACTTATAATTTGATATTTAGTTATTCAGTATCATATTCTTGAGGCAAAAGTGGAGAGATCGAGAAAGGAAAGAAAATCTTCCAAGCAAAAATGTTAATTCATGAAAACTGACAAAGTAATCAGTTGGGATACAAAAATAGTTCAAAATCAAATAGGTGAAAGTTTTTTTTGTTTGGGGGAGGGGGAAATAAGAATGAGCATGTGTTAATGGAATAAATTGAAATACCTGTATGGGATGTGGCGATTGGTTGTGGAGTCCCGATATCTTTTTGCAAGGCCAAAATCAATTATGTAAACCTGACAAGTAGAAACAATCACACATATATTGCTACATAGAAAGACAACAAATTGTGAAATGAGGAAAAGAACTATCAAATCTTAATAAAGAAAAACAACTATCACAAGATAATCACCTGGTTAGCCTTCCGACCAAGTCCCATGAGAAAGTTATCAGGTTTTATATCCCTGTGTAAAAATCCCTTAGAATGCAAATACTCTATTCTAGTGATCTGATAAAAGAAAAAAAACAAATTATTGTCAAAAGTACAGTTAGCAGCACAACATATCAGAAGAATTATAATGCAAGAACATGGTGACACTCATGACATATTTTCTAATTTTATGCAATAATAATTTGCAGCATCAATAACAGAGAAGGGTGAAGAAAATTTGCTTTTGGAAGCAGGGGACCTTCTGTTCAGCTGAACATATAGAAAATCCCTAAAAAAAGGAGTGTATTTGTAAGCAACATCGTAATTAGAAAAATTAGAGCACTGATAATTCATCAGTGCCTTTACATGCATCTGCTTTGGTGAACAAGTGTGTTAACACACATCCCAAGAAATGAAAATGTCATGCTAGCTTACCATTTGATCAGCCAACATTAATACTGTCTTCAATGAAAACTTTCTTCCACAATACACAAACAGATCCTCAAGACTCGGTCCCAGTAAATCAAGAACAAGTACATTCTCCTCCCCGTCCACACCAGACCATTTTATGCCAGGAATGCCACCTGCGTCACAAATATTAAAGAGAGAAAAAGCGAAAATGTCAAACTCACCAACTGTCTTAGACCCTCCATGTATCAATTAACTCACTCACTAAGGGAAACCAACCCAGACAAAGAGACTAAATTTTTAACGTCGCAAAACACATACTTCCTCCTTGAAGAATATTGTACAGTTTTGCCTCATAGAGCAATTGTGGATGCTTTGTTTTGCTATTCTCCTGCGACGACCAAAAGGAAAACGGGTAAGTAAATTGAAGAGCTGAGCAATCTATATTGTCACCTACCCTTGATTATAAATCATACCATCAAACTGCACAACACATACTAATTTGCACACGAATTTATGCATAACCAGATACGTAAACCTTCAACTTCAATTCACTGAGACCCTATAATATTTACACCGTAAAGACACAGACAAACACATAACATCCTTATTCTACAATTCCATATATTTGCATAGGCGTCGACTAGAGCAATAAGAAGAGGCTTACGATCTTAACGGCGACGATCTCGAAGGTATCAATATGCGTAGCTGGAGGAGAAAAAAGCGAAATTGAGGAAGAACAGTCAGTTGACAGTGACGTAAAATTAATGGTTCTAAAATCAGGAGGGGAAGAGCAGAAAGCTGACCAAGGTAGATTTCACCGAAGGATCCGCTTCCGATCTTGCGGCCAAGCTTGTACTTGCAGCCGACGATCCGTTCCATGAGGAATGAAAAGTAGATTAAGAATCTATCCGAGCATGAAAGAGAAGCTAGGGTTGTGCAATTCTTCGATCCGATCTGAAAACGGTAGAGGAGATTGCCGAAGGCTGTGCGCGTCTGTGAGGAGGGAAAGCAACGCCAGAGAGAGACTAGAAGCGAGACAGATACTCAATTGCAGGGTGACTGGGAGAGAGGGCAGGGTAATTTTGTCGTTTCGTGTGGGTTCAAGAGGATGATTTAGGGTTAAAAGAATAGGGGTCAATTGGGAATTGTCCGGATTGGTAGATGCAATGACTTCTTCACTACTCCCATTATGATTTATGAGTAAATTGTAGATACTGTCCGGCACTCAGATTATGCCATATTTTTAAAACAAATGTGACGTAATGGAATACCAACGGCGGTTATACGATATTGCTGTAGCATAGAATTTTTTCTTACAATATATATTCTCTTTCTAATTTATTTCTAGCCCTCTTTATTTTCCTTATAATTTAAATTAAATAAAACAAAAGAAATAAACATATAAAAGGGAAACTCTTTATTTTTTTTGCCAATTTAATATATTTACAACTCATCTTTTAGACGGATTTAATCAGTAAACTCATAACCCACACGATTTTATTTTTTATTAATAAATGTATAAATAAATCTAAATAAAAAAAGAAAAAATCCACACTAACCAAAAAGTCTATGTGATAAAAATGATAGAGGTGGCTGCTAGAATAATAATATTTTATAAAAAAGTCACTTTCTTTTCTCATAAAATAATATTTTATAAGCAACTTGATAAATCCCTCAGCAAATCCGTGCCTTCAGGTTTCAACAGTGAAACTCAAAAGTTTACCATAGATTTAAAATTTAGTAAGGAGTTTATCATAAATAAGATAATTGTCTAAGAACATGTTTGATTGGATGACATAAAATGAGAGATATAAACTATAAAGAATAACTCAACCAAAAATAACTGAATAATTTTAATTTGGTTGTTGTCAAATTGATTTAAAATTTTAAAGCTAATTTTGAAACTAAAATTTTTCAAATTACCTACCTAAATTTATAATCCAATTATCGTCTTGTCTTATCTTGTCTTGTCACGTCCAAGCTGTAATTAACTGATGCTACTCTTGCAAAATAAAATACTAAAAACGCGGGGCTTCTACAAACTCCTTCTAAATATCCCAAGACAATGACCTGTCGTTTCATGCAGTTCACAAATGTTGCTAATTTTCTAAAAAAAGAAAAAGTTGTTATTTATTATATTTTTCATGCTAAAGGCAGATAGCGAAGTTCTCGGCTCTTACAAATTTACAATGCGTCAATAATTATTCTTTTTGTAAACTCTGGAACATCAATCTCCGTGGGGTAAAATATCTCCACGAGATTTATTTATTTATTTTGATATGTGCAGTCTTAATTTATTTACGAATGTTCTTTTTAAAAAAAATTCATAAAATCCATATACGCGAAAAAAGAAGTGATAAATGAGCAAGAAATATGATGAGAAACAAGTTAGTACATGAATTGAATAAATATTTTATAAATTCATAAAGCAAAATTTATTACATAAATATTTTATAAATTTTGTGAAAAAGATCATTTGTACTACGGACATTCTTCTAAAATTTGTTAGAGTAACTCTTTACCTAAGATTATTTTCCTAGAGTTTCAAATGAGATAAAAAAAATGAATATAGCCCACTTAAACAAGGGAAGCCTTGTCCATCCCTCTCATAAATTTACCCTTCAAAGAAATTTTGTGTTTAGTTTGGATGTTTTTTATTTTTATTTTTATTGAAAATATAAAATAAGATTAAAAGTGTGTTTGATTAAAAATTTAAAAATAATTTCTTGAAAATATTTCTTAAAAATTTAAAAACAAAAAAATTATTTTTAGTATTTTTTTAAATTTAAAAATTTTAAATAAAAATTTTAAAAATACAAAAATAATATCATAATTAAGTTAAAAATTATAAATACACAATAATAATTTCATAAATAAATAAAAATGAATAACAAGAAAAAAGATAATAAAAATTTTTTTTGAAAACAATATTTAACATTATAAATTAAATATATTTTCATAACTTTTATTTTTTAAAAATAAAAATCAAACATATTTTATAAAATTTAAAAATTAGAAAAAATGTTCCCACAAATCAAAATTATTGAAATTAATTCCCCTTTACGTACAACCACTATTTTTGTCCATGATTCCCCTACCTGTCCTTTATCTTTTTCTCCATCTTACTCTTCTAGAAGCTTCTGGTTGAAAGAGAGATTGGGCTATGTAATTCAACCAGGGCCCATTGAATGGCCCAATTCAACCCACCACTACGGCATTGAAACGATGTCGTTTTCCTCTCCACGGTTTCTCTGCCATGGATTTCTGGTTTGCCCCGCAATAGTGCAATTCACGAAAACGCAGCTTAAAACTTGATGACTAGCAGATTGCCGATGGTAGCTGATGGAGAAAAGCATCGCAGTGGGCCTCGTATGAGGTGCCACAAATGTCATCATGCGCCGTGTTGCTCTTCTCTGGGATCAAGTTTTCGGATTATCTTCTTCATCCTAGCCGCCCATGCCCTCCCGTCTCCACAAGTTCCCTTATACATTAGCTTAAAATTCTCTTAATCTGGCACTACTCCATACCCTTTTTGATAAACCTTTCGCCCTCCGCTACTTTCTTAGCTATTGTCAGCGACGCCCCAATATCGCTTGCTTACCCCATCACTAATGCGACGACGTTTGCTGCATGATGCCGAACAGAAATTCAGAATTCTTCTGTTGAGGAATTGAGAATCTCGTTAGAGAAATTCAGGGAGTCCGGAATTGAATGGACTTCCGAGAGCCTTCTCTGGAGGTGTAAGGGAGAATTGTAGAGAGAGAAGTTAAATTTTTAATGAG